>KZ106986.1:933-40221 GCA_000504365.2 Pseudocercospora pini-densiflorae CBS 125139
TAGGCTTATATACCCTTCTTTAAACTACTAGATAGCTAGGCTTCTAGCTTCTACGACCCTCTAGTTAATTACTCGCAACTGTTATAAGATTAGTAATAGCTAGAAACCTATAGCGACTATATAGGTATAGAAGCGTATAGATAAGCGCTTAAATAACTACGCTTTAGTTAATATATCTATAGTAAGAATTAGTCTATATATTAGTCTATATCTATATGTCTTTATCTATAGTCTTTATAAGCTAGTATAGTACTATTAGCTAGTCTAATAGACCTTAGCTTCCTTATTAGGTTAGGGTCTTATAGCCCTATTGTTAGTAATAGTAATATCTTAATATCTACTATTAGTAATAGTATTACTATCGTTACTAACAATCGCTATTACTAACACTTTGACACCCCTAAGAGTTAGAGTCCTGTCATTGGAGAAAGGCAGAGCGCGATAAGATTGTGCTAGCGAAAAGCATATTGCTGGTACCTTGCATGCCCTCCCTACAACGAGCCACAACCCCTGAAATTCGTGGGCCACCTTAGGTGAAACACAATTGCGCAGTGCAAGGGCGACGGCAGGCTCTCTTAGGCTCTCGTGTGGTTACAGGCGCCGACAGGACGAATCTGATCGATGCACAGAATTTCTCTTTTCTTCTCCTCCGCAATGCCACGTTAATTCATGTATAATTGCAACGCCGCCACTGTACCACGTAACTCGGACGAGAGCTGACTCTCTTAACGTAACGCGAAAGAGTCGCGTGCGGTTGGAAATTAGACAGGGAAGCAAGACTGGAGACTACGAGAAAGGTTGGCAGAGCCGTCACCCGCGGCCTAGTTCCTCACAAAGACTGGCACCGACTGGACGTTGGCAACGGCAGAACGGGCACAGCACACGCGCAGCGCGTCTGTCCCAAGGAAACCACTCCGTCGCCCATACAGTTTCCCAATCGCCATCAGCTGCGACTATCATCAATCAACAATAATCCAATCGACCATCGACCGGCGACGCAGCACACTCATTGTTATTGCAAAGGGAGAAGCTTGAAGCTGAGGCGAACTTTGAAGCTTGGTTCTGCAGGAATTGCACTGAATTCCCCGGCCATCGCCTGTTTGGTGTTCGCATTCCTACGCCCGAAGCGCTGCACCTAAAGGGTACCTGCAGCTCGCGCACCATCAACACTGCAGCTGCTGGAGTCTGCACCAACCAAACCCTCGCCGTCGAGTACGACCGGAACCACGACCCTCCTGTACCGCAGCCTGTTGGCAATGCTCCAGCGCAGAACATTTGGAAGACGGCGACACTACGCATAGGAGGAATTTCGGCACACGAGCATCGTTCGCCGTGCAGCGTGGGAGCAAGAGCCGGCGAGCTCACCGAACAGCTTTTGGCACAGCGCTGCAAACGACTGCAGCAAGTGAGGTTCGCTGCGTGCGCGTGAGGTCGCACCTGCGAATCCGGTGTCTTAAGACCCAGCACCTCGAACCCACCTCAACCCACACTCGTTTTGTACGTAATGTCTCATTCCCAGCACATTGCTGCAGCTGCACCTCATCATGGATGATGCTGCATCGCGCGCAGCAGTCTTACACTTATCGTCGACCTGTACTGACCTTTTCAGCCTCGCCATGAATAAATTCCTAAAGAAGAAGGCCGAGGGCCACAACGCCAGCGATGAAACCCTCCCTTCGCCCACACAACCACTATCACCGACACTCAAAAAGTCATCAACGAGCAGATGGAAGAAATCGAAGAAAGCGCCAGAAGTGCGCCCACAGCTGGATCTCTCTGCTGCTTTGCCATCAACCGACGAGTTCAGAACCAGTCTGATCATGCCCAGCCTGTCAACACGATTCAGCATGCTCAGGGAGCAGGATGACCCAACCTCTCTACTTGGAAAGGCCTCTGACGACAGCGTGCTACAACCTAGGAGGAAGTCACGATTGGCAGACTTTGGCTTCCCATCGTCAGGACTCGCTGACATCGCCGAAGTTTCATCACTTCATGGCTCCTTTCGCCCGCCATTTATCCAGGAACATCGGGAACAGTCATACCTATCGGAAGACGGCTACGGGAGTGATGCCGAAGCGCTCGGTGGCAGCATCATGAGTCGATCCCGGCCGGGCGAAGGCAACGTGCTTTTCGGCGGTCGTCAGAAAATCTACAAGATTCCGACAAGCGGCGCGGCCTCCACCAAGAGTCTGGGAAAGCTTGTCTACGATGACGATGTCGGATACTCGGCTTTCCAAAAGTACAGGCAAAGAGAGCGGGAGGAGGATGAGAGTCATTTCCCACGACCTTCGAACGACAGTCAAGGTTTTGACTTTGGCCTTGACAAGGTCGAGCCTGACGACCAGGATGATGATGGACAGCGCTCCCTGCTGAACGACTCCGCAAAGGATCTGTCGCATTCGCCGTCATTGTCCTCGTATGACAGGAAGTGGTCCACAACATCATCAGACGCACACTCCATTGCGCGCTCATCCACTGCAGCAACTTCGATTGCATCACAGCCTGCACTTTCGAGTGCAGCACCTTCACCTGCCTATGCTCCAGCGACTGTCATGGCCCCGGCTCCGGCGGTTGCACCCGTTATGGACAGGTCGAACACGAAGACCCGGAGATTGTATGAGCAGGGTCTCGATCAGCACATACAAGACCAGCAAACTTCAGCCATCACTCGATTAAACTCGATCCAACGCCAGCGCGCCATGTCAGGTAAAAAGACTCCACCGTTTTTGCAAAGCACTAAGAGTGCTGGTAATCTCCAGGATCGCGTTCAGCAGCCGGTTTATGCTTTACGTGGCCAATCACCACCGCTGTCGTCGCCTCTTCCACCGCAATTGAACTCATTTGGCTCTGTCAAGCATGCGAACTCTGCTTCTCCAAGCCCGGTTCCTAGCGGGCCACAATCACCAATCGAGGGCCAATTTGACGAATCCAATGTGTTGGCACAGGCATTGGAGCCCGGCGACCGAGGCAAAGCCACAGCCATGGGCGCATTCAATAAGCCCGCGCATGCCTTTGACGAACAGCAATACTTGGAGCGACAAAAGCAGCTCCAGCGTTCAGCGTCGAGTGCAGCAGTCAAAAACAAGGTACCGCAGCCCCAACAATCGGCATTCCAACAGCGCATCAATCGGTACGAAGACGACCAGAACGAATATCAGCCCAATGCATCTCCTGATCTTTCCACTCGTGCGAGATCCCAGTCTGCGTCTAAGCACGAGCCCAGTAAGGCATATACGGTATTTCAAAACGCAGTTAACCAGTTCCCGGTGAAGCCATCGGCACCTTCGGTAAACAAATCGACGCTTCCGGACACACATCGAACTTTCTTCGGCAACATCAGCGCCAGTGAAGATGAGGACGAAGAGGAAGTCAGCGAAATTGCCAAGTCCTTCAACCAGCCCGAATATGGATACGGCGGCTATCATTCAAAGTGGCAGCCAACGCCTTTGCCTTCAGTCTCTGAGCATCCTGCCTTGAGAGAGGAGAAGTCGAGCCTTGCCGAAGACGCCGAAGATGAAGAGCGATCAAAGCCAAACCTCAGACAAAAGGCTTCTGCTCGCTCATTGCGACATCTGGAAGCGAAGCCTGGAGCTCTCGTGCCAAGAGACCTTGACTCTCCGACTCTGGGACCTCAATCGCAAGCTCTAAATGGAATGATGCACCATCTCAGACAGAAGAGCAACAACTCTTCGATCTATCCTGCTGAAAGTGGAATGGGCGCTCAGCAGGACGAGGCTCTTGATGCTCCAGATGCACCATGGACCACCGGATCTACGCTAGATATGCAGCAAGCTTCAGTGCGAAGCTCGCACTATACAGCTTCGAATCCGTGGGACTTGGACGAGGCCACCAGTGGTGCATCTAGTGCAGTCGAGCGACCGGAGCGTCGATCTGAGATCTCGCTTTACCAAGAAGGTGCGGCCAGTGACCGGGTTTCTGAGGTCTCCTCTATCCAGAGCGGCGTCCCATCGTGGCAACATGAGCTTCAAAAGCAGCAGCATACTCGAGATCCTAGCAATGCAACTCTGCAAGATCGCGAAGCATTCTCCAGAGACCTGGCTGCGAGACGAGACGCTATTCGAGAGAACTTGAAAAGCTACGTCGAGACCAACAATTCGAGAGCAGCCAGTCCAGTTCCCGGGGCCCCAGGTCCTCTCCGAGCTTTTGGTATGATGCGTGCGAAGTCTAGTGGAGAATCGCTCGCCACCATGCGCGATCAGCACGCGAAGGGTTCTAAAGGTCTGGGTGCCAACAGCAATGCCAGTGTCAACAACTTGACCAAGGACGAGAGATCTGGATTCAGTCTGGATATGGCGCGACCACGCGGCAATTCTTCTCCACGCCCAGCGATGCCTCCTCCAGTCTCGCAACACCCAGCCTTCAAGAATGAGATTGGAGAGTCGGTGCGCGAGGCTGAAATCGGTGACCTTCCAAAGGAGCGCCAGCTGGCATCCAGCCGATCACCAGCATTATCGACCAGCCGCAACAGGAGTCGCTCCAACTCGGCAGCAACCACAGGCCGATCTCGAAGTCGCACAGGGCCATACAGGGATGACTTGGAGAAGGCAATGATCGAGGGTCATGGTTCTTCTGCAACCGCACATGAGCCTACTCCAGAAGCTTCACCTGCCATCCTCCCTTCGGACCGCGATAGCGACGGCAGCCGACTCAATATGCAAGCATATTTCGACCAGAAAATGGGTCTTGCTGCCCAGAACATGAGCCGCCTTGCACCAAACGGACCGCAGTCTGCTCCACTGCAGCCCAATGTATACACTCCTGGTCGTCCGGTTCCTGTGGCAAACCCTTACACCTCGAACCCAACACCTCCTCTTTCGGCGTCTAGCAATGGAACTCCCGCTTCTGTCAGCCCAGCTACCTTCTCGCCAGAGCAGTACTCGCCCATCGTTCCCTCTTCTGCTCGACCAAATGCCCCGCTGCGCAGGAAGACGATTTCGAAATCTGATATCTCCGAGCCTACCTTGATCTCATCGACTTCGAACGTGGACACGGTGGACTTGCCTCCTGGCGCGTCTTTGAAGAATGGCATGGATCAGCCACCGCCAATTCCGCCCATCAACCCAAGACGCCGTGGTACTCGGAAGCTTTTTGGGCTGGGAACCTCGAAGGACGCAAGTGACAAGGAGAACGAGCTTCCAAGACTCACCCAATCCGACCCTAATCTTCTCCTTCAGACGTCTCCGAAGCGCACGGATCAAGGACTCTTCCCTCCCAGCAATGTAGTGCGAATGCCTGCACGGCAGGAGTCGCCAGCTCTTCAACAGTATGGCTTCAACCAAGCCGAATCTCCAGAAAGACGTGGACCAACACGCGCCGTCACAGCCCCAATGGGTGCTGGTGAAGGTGGAATGTTCTGATACGACCCATAATGATTCTCTCAAAAACGAGCAAGCTTTGATCTGCGATCGGCGACAAACAAGAAATCCTAGAATATCCGCGCCCGAGCGCGAGACACGCAGCGACTGTTTCATCATATTCGATTCGATGTACAATACTTGGTGCGGACGACTGCTTTTTATCTTCACGGAACAAGATGGCGCTGCTTGATGAGCTGTGGAAGTGTTCGGCAATGGTGGGGCAGGGTTTCTTGTGGTCGAGCCCAGAACTCTGCGATCCCTGGGACCAACACTCACCACGCTCGGCATGTCAGCTGGCTGTAGAAGTACGATTTTCACTCTCATCACGAAGAATATGGATTCGGCAGGCACACAGGCGCGGACGGCTGTAAAACTTCGAATATGCGAATGGAAGGTGTTTCTGTGTGCTTGCGTTTGGAAGAAGAAGACAAAAAGATGGCATTTGATTGATTTAGCGTCCGCACGATACCACCAGATAGCGCAGGTTTTGTTTGATACCAACTTACTTACCTTAGTGTGTAAGAATGAAAGAGAGAAAGTTTCGAAACAGTGAATAGAGGTGATTCAATGCGCCAGTCTCAAAAACTTTCTTCATTGATTCATGTATTCCGTCTTCACTACTGAGACCCCATCTCAGATCGCTCGTCTATCTTGTAAGACCTTGGCGATCGGTCTTCATATGCAATGTCTCGTGCTGCAGCATTCTTATCAATTTGCACCTGCCACTGAGGACGTAGATTCATCCCACGCCTTGAACACATAACGAGGCCTTTCCACCTCTTGCTCATCCCAGCATGTGCCATACCGAGATCTCAACATACACCTGCGGCCACTCCTTAGCTACCGTCATCCACTGCAACCACCGCGCGAGTTTCAACGGAAGCCACTGTATCGAGCCTCCGACAACAAACGAGCGCGATCCGCTTAAAGTCCATGCACCCTGCTTCCATTGCGCACAACTCCACAGCCGGAGACGAGGCCGGACGGGAAGGTGTACCGTGCCTTCAGGATCTCTGTACGATGATCCGGCAATTGTCGATGGAGACTATGTGAGGCAGATGGATACTGATCCGAATTGTGGAAACGACGATGGGATGTGTAGTACCATGTAACTCAGCTCCCAGAAGAAGCCCAAGCCTCAGGTCTCAATTCCGTATCCAAAGCTGTTTCAATATATTCTCCTCTTTCTTTATGTTTTTGTTTTAATTTCTTTTCGGTTTTCATGAATTCTCGAATCCCGATTGGTATTCCTTCTAACGGATCCTCCGGACTAGCTTCTGTCCCTGACCACAACGTCTCACTCCCCCCACCATCATCATCCATACTAATAGCAACATGATCCGGCATTCCAATTTCCTTGCTCATCATCCCCGTCGCCTGCCCACTCGTCCTTAATTCCTGTTGTTTGGCCTTCGCTTCCCGCATTTTTAAGGCGTATTCTTCTAATTCTTCACGAAACCTTTCCCATACGCAATTTACGCACCCGGACATGCAGCAGTTGTCTGGTTCTTCGGGTTTTGGTGGGACGAGGATGCCTGCTATTAATTGAGAGCGGGATTCCATTTGGCGTTTTCGCTCTGCTGCGTCTGCGAGGCGGTCGCCGAAGACTTTGCGGGCTCGGGCACGGGTTTTTTCGCGCTCGGTTAGAGCTGGGAGAGGGTCTTCGGGGGAGGGGTCGGCGTAGGGGCGGTCGATGTGTTGGGTTTCTTTTCGGAGAGGGGCGTCGAGGAGGTCGGCGTAGTAGCCGTGAAGTTCGTGGATTTGTTCGGGTTGGAGGGTGTTATCGCGGCTTGAAGAAGTGGTGAAGTGTCGCGATTGCGCACATGATGGGATTGTATGGGTGTGACATGGCTGAGGTATTCTTCTAGGAATACTACGGACGGCTTGTCGCATTGTTGAATGTGTAGGAAAGTTGAAGCAAGGGTAAGTGTTGTTGTTTCCATCTTCATGGGTGACGTATGCGGCTCTCTTTCAATGAGCTGAACTTGACATGGATGGTGAGATAAGCATATTTGCGCCCGAAACCTTTCTACCACCTCCTTCCGTTCTTATTTCTCCTACATCGGCATCGAAATTCTGTCCAATTCGTTGTTTCGATGATGTCTAGCAGTGCTGCAGCCTCTCTTGACGTTTCAGGGCAATACATGCTTCTGACATGTCACAAGCCAAGACAACACAAGACTTCTGTGAAGCCGAGGCAGCACGGAACGATGTCAAGATCTCGGGACGACCTGCGATTGGTACTCCATAACACTACCATCAACATTCATGCCTCCCGCGGCACCGAGCACATGGCAACTGCGAACAGCGATGATCACGGCTACTTGCTGGTGATCTTCAATATGCTGCTGTGTTGATCAAAACAGCTTGTTGTTCTGATATTTCGTTCGAAATGTTGGTTGCTCCATCGGCAGCGGTAAAGTACTCACTTGGGCCAAGACTTCATTGCCCTGCTTCCGATTTTGAGTTGCTGCTAGGACACATGAGGGGTCGGCCTACATACACATGGCGGGAGGCGTTGATGGACCATGGATCTCAGGAACGAGGTTGGCGGAGAAGATGCTTGTGCATACAAGACTAAGTTTAAAGCATTTCTCGTCTTTTGACTTCTCTTGAGACACGCGACCACGATTGTACTGACTGTCAGACTTGAGTGTCTTCATGTATCGATAACGGAAAGTAGCACTCGCCACAATGGACACACACAATGGCGCCAGGAATTTCCGCGGAAGCCTTTACAACGTGTTCAGTTGGGCGAGGCCTAGGAACGTCCTCAGTACAGTATCCGACGACCAGCAGACGAAGTCACGACGCTCGAGCGACACGGCATGGCTAGATGGGTTACGAGGAGTTGCTGCTTTGCTGGTCGTAATACAACACATCCACCCGGCAGTATGGTGGCTAGCCACGTGCGACGATGTGTCTGATGAATCAACCGCCATAAGTCCAGGGACTTGGCCTGTACTTCGCCTATTGTTCACTGGCGGCTCACTTGCGGTGGAATTGTTCTTCGTCATATCAGGTATTTGATCACGCATTTGCTGACCAAGAAGATGCGAATTTCTGACACGTCCAGGCTTCGTTGTCCCACGACGATTGATATCTTTAATACAAGAAGGGCGACAAGATGATTTTGTGGAAGCTTTGAACTCGGCTGTAATTCGCAGACCTTGTCGCTTGCTGATTCCGGCAATGCTGAGCACGCTCTTGCTTTTGACGTTCTTTCATATGACTGGCATAGATCCTAATTGGTGCGTTCAGAATGTCTCGTCCGCAACATCCAAACGAGAATACTAAATGTGCAAGCAGGAACGGAGCAGCGAGCAATATCTTCAGCGAGCTTTGGCTTTGGATCTTGGATTGCCTTCAGCTTATGGACTTCTATAACGTTTACGCCTCAAGGTACTTACTGATCACATGGACGATCGTTGTGGAGTGGAGAGGTAGTATGGCAGTCTTCGTTTGGCTCTTTGCCATTCACCAGCTGCGAACACAGTGGCGAGTTCTGCTCACCTTGGGCCTGGTACTTTACCTTGTCATGTGCACAATAAGTAAGTACCTACCAGGCTCTCCACTTTCAAAAATTACCTCGGGCATCACTTGCTGACATCGTTGAACAGGTACTCAGTATGCCGCTTTTTTCGCCGGAATGCTTACGTGTGAGCTGGACTTGATTCGCACCTCGAGCGAGAAAGGCCAAATCCGATTGCCTTGGTCCAGGATATCGGACTATCTGGCCCAAAGAAGGTTCTTGCGTGGCCTTGTGATGCACTCAGTCCTAGCTCTTGGCCTGATCTTTGCCAGCACACCAATGCTGAAGTCCGATCTGGCGACCACAGAGCATGCGATCCAGGTCTGCGCCAACTGGCCCTCCATATTGTACAATATCATCCCTGGTCAATATTGGGCAAAATGGCCTGGCATCCAGTATCGTGACTTCTGGTAAGCCCTTAAACCGCGGTGTGAGCAAGCACAAGTCTAGTTTAAATGCTAATATCGCAATGCACAGCTACTTCTGGGGCGCATGGGTTACCATTCTCGGCATCAAAGAGATTAGATGGGCAAAAGCAATTTTCGAGACGAGGATTGTGCAATGTAAGTCTCGATGACTTCCTCAATCACCCTCGCATTCAACGCTCACACTTCTCACTAGATCTTGGTAAACACTCCTTCGCACTCTACCTCACCCATACACTCGTCACCAGCACTTTGACGCGAGTTCTCCTCATCCTCACAAACCACGGTTTCATGCAAGGTGAAGATGCAGGCTGGCCGTTCAGCGCTGTTCCCTTGGGTGCTTGGAGCAAATATCTCTCTCTGGACATGGGCCCAAAAGGATATGAGCCAGCAGTGCTGTTCGTTTTGGCGGCGAGCTTTGCCGTCATATTCCCTCTTGCAGAGATAGGAACCAGAATATTCGATCAGCCTTCTGTGAGGATAGCGAATTGGATGTGGGCTAAGTTGAAGCAGCTGAGGTAGAAACGAACATGAGCGCAAGCACAGAGCACTTCTTCTGCAAAGTCACCATCTGCTAGAACCGACGCTTAGGAGCTTATGGCTGCAAGACGCTGATCATGGTAGCCTCGTTGCCCAATGTCGGATTTCGTGGCGCATGGCGCTTTCCACGGATGCTGCCAGCTTTCTTGCCAAGAGCTATCCTTGCTTGCTGCGATGACACAGCAGGTACGCAGCTGAACCCGAGGTCGTCCGCCTTCACAAGATAAAGCGATGCCGGATCTCTTCATCTCATACGAGTCTTGTGCTGAATTCTAACAGCCAGCTCTTCACTGACAACATGATGATGCTGCAACTGCTGCTCGCTCTAACAGCAGCATCGTCCATAAGGCCTCACCACTCCTTGAGCAGAGTCCAAGAATGCTGCCAAAAGTTAACCAATGCCTTCCCAAATCAAATCCTGTCGCCAAATGCTTCGGATTACGTCCAGTACACCGACCGATGGACAGAGAACGCTCGACTGGAGCCTGATTGCATTTTCTTGCCAAAGGACGCAAAAGATGTCGCAGCCGCAATCAAGATCTTTCGACAACAAAGCCACAGGAGAGGAGCGTGTCCTTTCGCTATCAAATCAGGCGGCCACATGCCTCACGCCGGAGCCAACAGCATTGAGAACGGCGTCGTCATTGATCTCAGCTCAATTAATGAAGTCACAATAGCAGATGACAGAAGCTACGTCACCCTGGGATCTGGGCAGACTTGGAGTAAAGTCTACGATGAACTTGCTGGAAGCCACCTAGCAGTTCCTGGTGGGCGATGCGCTGGTATGCAAAGCCACCACAGAGTCGATCACATGCTAACAAGGTCCTAGGCACTGGCGTCGGCGGCATAGCCCTCGGAGGTGGATACAGCTGGCTTACACCCAAAGTCGGCTGGGTAGCAGACAATGTCCTGAATTCCGAGCTCATCACAGCATCAGGCGCAATTCTGAACGTCAATAGATCCTCATATCCGGACCTCTTCCAAGCACTCAAAGGCGGCGGCAATAATTTCGGTATTGTCACTCGTTTTGACGTGGCGACTTTCGAACACGATCATAAATTGCTCGGCGGTTATGTTCTTTTGCCGATAAACGCTACTGATCAAGTTCTCAAGAATTTCGATGATTTTATGCAGGATGGAGGGAAAGATGAAAATGCGGCTTTGGCTCTCGAATTCGTGATGCAGAAGAACATTTCTCAATCCCAGGTTTTGACTTGGATTACTGCCACTGATGGGAAAGAAGATGGGCATCCAAGCTTACAGCCTTTTGTGGAGATGCAGAATCACTCGATGGCGAGTACGTTTGGTCCGACGACGTTTGCGGATTATCCTGGTGCTGTGCCGCCTGTTTCGAGGGTGCTTTTCGCTACGCTTACGATCAAAGCGGGCGGAAAAGTCATGAGAGAGGTGCATCGCATTACGAGTGAGGTTTATGAGAAATTCAGCCATATTCCGGATTTGGTCTGGGATGTTCAGTATGAACCTATGCCGAAAGCGTACCGTGATCGCGGAGTTGCTAGAAGTGGTGGGAATGTAATGGGTCTGAAATACACTGATGATGATCTGGTCATTGTGTTTCTCATGCCTCTGTGGCAAGATGCCGTCTACGATGATGAGGTAAGTTCTGCTTTAGTCAAGTTTCTCGGAGTTTCGCTGACGAGGAGTGAAAGGTATATCGAGCAGTTCAGACTTGGCTTGATCAAGTGTGCGAATACATTAACGTCAACGATGTTGGGTATCCTTTCCAATATCTCAATTATGCGGCACCATTTCAGGATCCGCTGGCGAGTTACGGAGCACCGAATCTCCAGTTCATGAGAGATGTGGCGAGAAAGTATGACCCGGACAGATTCTTTCAACGAGCACTGCCGGGTGGGTTCAAGCTATGGGAGTCTTCTAAGAACGACAAGTGGCGTGGAAGGCTACTTGATAACTTTTCCTGAGTGGCCGTGTCAATAACTTAGCAAAGGTAGAGGTCTGCCCACCTCAAAGCTCAGTATGTCCCACATCCTCAAACTTCGCAGTCTTCTTCCCAAAGTCCTTGGCGCACTTGTAAGATGAAGCCACTTTAGGATCACCTCCGGTGTACTGAGCAACTTCCGGGTAGAGACAGATCGGCCTCGTGGCGCCAGCTGCAGAAGTTCCCTCAAGAGCGCCGGGTGCTTTACCATTCTCTACCCAGTCTACGAGGGCGTCAAGGGCGGTCTCAGGAATGAAGCCAGGTCCGCCTCCGCAGTGGTAGACTCCCGGTGGGGTGTAGAAGCGATAGAAGTCTGGCGCGTTTGGGTCGAGCTCAAGGACGTTCTCGTAGTAGCGTATGGAGCTGTTCACCTGAAGAAGTTGGTCTGCGAGACCATGCCTGGCAACTAGTCAATTCGTGCTCAACGAACATAAGTCGAGGCTCCTGCTTACCATCCTATCATCTTGCCGCCAGCTGCCTTGAACTCACTCAAATCAGGCCAATTCGCATTCATGACCGTGGTATATTGTTGTCGATTGATCCTTAAAATGCGGAAGAACTCCTCCTCGGTCATCTTCAATGGATCATACTCGGGGTTCTTCGCGATGAAATATGAAATCCACTGAAGGCTCACGAGAAACGGCACGGGCTTGCAGTTCTTACCACTAGCTCCTTCGTCGCACCAGCTTTGCACGAGTCCGGCAAAAGCAATCATTTGTGCTTCTTCAGTACCAAAAGGCATGTCACGTCCAAGACCTTCGTACATCTTGCGGCCATCTTTGGATGGACCAGCCCAAGCCGCATTGACAAGGTCGGCAGCCTTCTTGGTGATTTTGTGCTTGCCTCCACAGGAATCCCTGCCTACGAACTTTGATGCATCGACATTGCAAGACCAAGGAGATGATATAACGCCATCCTTGACGCCGTCAAGCTCATCACAGGCTTCGATCACTGCCTCGTGAAGGGCTGTCATCTCGCAAGGCTGTGGGACGTAATCGAGCTTCCTCATTTGCACATGAGCCCAATGCATTGTGACAGCAAAATCACCCCATTCAAGAGCAGGAGCCTTGGCCAGAATCCCATCATAGTTTGTCGGGTAACGCTGAGCTTGAACCAGAGCTTGTCTTCCACCATTCGAACATCCATTCCAGTAAGAATACTTCGGTGCCTTGCCATAAAAGCTCGTGATGACCTGCTTACTTATAGCGGTCATGTCGTCCAAAGTCACATCAGCGAAATCTACAAGTCGCTGCCAATCAATATTTCCAGGACTTTTCAGTGCCCAATCGGCTGCTGAGGCTGGATTCATCTCATGTCCAGAATCCGTTTGTGAGGCTGCGTAGCCTGCTGCTACGCCGGCTATGAGGGAGCCTGGCATTCCTCCTGCAAGACCTCCGCCGCCTTGGGCCATGAATCGCTGGTTCCAGTTGCTGGTTGGTAACCAGATGTAGACGTTGACAAGGTCGTCGGTGCCAGGGTGAGTGTATGTGACAGTCACGTTGCAGAAGTCGACTGTGGCACCTTGATTCGGCGTCTGATACATCGCGGATCCTTGTGGCCATTGTGCATGGTTCTTGACATCTTCAGCTGTGACAGAGAGGACTTTGAGGCCGAAGTATTTTGGTTCCGATATACTGCTGGCCTTGCATGCTGTCTGCTTCGCAAGTGCAGTGCCAAAAAGACCGAGAAGTCCAGCCAAGCTGACTAGGGTGGTCTTGTACATCATGGGTGGTATTCAGCTACTTGGCCAGACGTTGGAGAGCTGGTTGTATCCCAACATGAATACTTAAAGGTCGACATTCTGGCTGGGGAGCGATTTCCGCAGCTGAACATGAAGCTGTGGTGGGGCTCAAAGGATGCGTCCAGGTATACCGCGCGGCAGTAGTGATGCTGGAGTGGCTGCCTTTGTGTCTGTAGCACAAACATGCTTTGGACCTCTGGACAGGTGAGACGGTGCGAGTGCGAAGCGGCCTTCCGTTCGCCGATGTTGTGAATGAGATTCTGACTTCCGGCAGTCTCGGCGCGCACAGACACTGGGCAAAGGCTCCTTCACGGCGCGTCTCGGTATGCTATGCTGTCCACCATTCGCGTTGAATTGTTCGACCATCAATTGCTGATGGCTGCTGTCCTCTGCAGTATAGCAGACGAAGTGGGGCAACATTTGCGCTGAGAACGGTGAATCGATCGACTGGACAAAGATCCAACCTGCTGCAGCCACCGCGACTCTCCAACCACTCCTATCCGCACGATGGACGCAGTCCAAGCTACGAATACGATCCGGCGTTAGATCTTGATGGTAGACTCTGTACGAAAGAGCATGCATCGACGGAGTCGACTCGCGGGTGAATAAGCTGGGCTCTGCCATGAGGCTAGGTCACTGTGCATACGATTCAGGCCATTACAGCCGACTTTCTGGCAGGAGACATCGAGAGTGCTGCTTGATATCCAAGATTGTAGCGCATGTGTCATTGAAGGTTGTGTTAGGCCTGGAGGCAGTTGGCACAGTCGACGTCGCCAAGAGCTGACCTCTTACTCAGTCAATGCTTCTGCAAACATGTCGGACCTGAAATGGGTATGCGAACAGCACAGCAACGAATAAAACATGCCTCAGCACATCTTCGCGCAGACTTGTGCTGCTTTGTGATCGAGCTGACCATGTGCTTATGGCAGTACAGATGCCACCAGCCGATAAGTTGGCACTTATCTCTGCCTGATAGAAAACGTGTTTTTCTGCTTTTGCGCATGACCGCTGTCGTGCTCTCGATATCTTATCCATCTGACCCACACTGCTACCTTCCTCATCAAGCGCTTGCTCCGCCTATCATGGTGTGAACAGACAATTGGTCAGGCGAAGGATTGGCCAAGACTACAAACAATTTGGTCCCTTGCTTGGCTTACTTCTGGAAACCAGCCTATTCGACGTTACCATCTCTACCACTGGCCAGTAACAACAGCCATCGTCTTTACAGCGAACGGCCACCAAGAGACATGGGATTGATGATATCGGTACCTGACCAACCCCACCCTGCAGTGTTCCTGTCCTCCAAGACGCCGTAATGTCGCACTGCAGATCATCTCCGTTGCCAAGACCTAGCCAGCAAGCAGCGCTTCGAGTTTTGATTGAACACCAAGACTCCCCAAGACCGCCGAGCAGACTTCTGTACGATGTGGATGCTGCTTGAATCAACTACGAGTCTTGGAGCCATCGGATGGACTATGATAGGAAGGTATCATTGCAGGAACTCGCACGCAAAGCCGCGTGCTGAATGCAAAGGCGACATCCGCAAGGATGGCAAGCACATTTCTGGCAGGCAAGCGAATGTAGGTGGCCAACGGTGGTGTCCCAGAAGCGGTGTTGCCTTCGCATGTGGCAGGTATAAGGCGGGAGTGAAGTCCTGACATTCGAAGATGGGGCAGTCTTCATTCTCACATCATTTTTTGCCGCGAGTATGAAGTTCTCTCTTTCAGCAGCATGTCTGCTGTCAGTGGCTCATGCCGCTCAATACAGCAAAGAACAGTATCAGTCTGGCGAAGTAATGGCCAAGATGATGCAAGCAAAAGAGGTACACAGACCATGACTGCAAAATGCAACAATTCTAACGGTATTAGGCTGCATGGGCGAAACGAAAAGCTGCTGGTGACTATGACAGCGCTAAGTGGAATGGCTGGAATGAGAACTCTCGCAATGGCAGAGTCAGCGTGCAATGCGTTGACGGCGTTGCCGAAGCTGTTCCTGGTGATGCCGACCAGACATACAGATGCAACAACATCGACATGTACGATTACAAGACCCACGAGGAGCTTGGCAGCAATGATGGTGAGGGCTCTGGTAGCTGGGGCTGGGTGTCCGATGATGGTCGAGAATTCATTGCAATCGGTCAGACCGACGGCGCAGCATTTGCAGAAGTCACAAGCGACGGCGTGCTGAGCTACCTTGGCAGACTTCCAGCTCAAGCAGATCCGGTCATTTGGCGAGAGATCAAGTCGAATGGACCTTACATGATCATTGGGTCCGAAGGCGTTGGCCATGGGATCCAGATCTTCGACATGCGGAAGCTTCTGGACATTGATCCGGCTAGTCCAAAGGTGTTCTCAACTAGCACCGATCTGACTGGTCTCTTCACAGGTAAGAAAGTACTGTAAGGAGGATGACTTTGATGTCCGCTGACTTCTCTCAGACCTGCCGCTCGGACGATCTCACAATGTTGTAGTCAACGAAGAGAAGAACTATGCCGTGGCGGTTGGCGCTGCACCAAGGACCGACGCATGTGCTGCTGGCCTCATCTTTATCAACATGGACGACCCAAGCAACCCATACACGACCGGCTGTGCTCCTCAAGACGGATATGTGCATGATGCTCAGTGCATCGTGTACCGAGGCCCAGACACTCGCTATGATGGCAGGGACATCTGCTATGGATACAACGAGGACACCCTGACGATCTACGATGTGACGAACAAGACAGGCCCGCAAGCTGCGACCATAATCTCGCGCACCACCTATGTGGGCGCTACCTATACGGTTCGTCTTATACACATTCAGTGTCTCAATATTACTGACAACCCTGTAGCACCAAGGATGGGTCCTCGATCCTCAATGGCAATCTCATCTCCTGATGGATGACGAGATCGACGAGGGCGTGATCGACCCCGATGACACGAACCCAGGCCCCGCCTCGGACGGTTTCGCAGTCACTTACATCTGGAGCATCGAAGATCTTGAGAACCCAGTGCAGACAGGCTACTACAAATCTAGCGTACAGTCCGTTGACCACAATCAATTCGTCTACGACGGTCTGGCATATCAATCGAACTACCAAGCTGGCCTCAGAATTTTGGATGTCAGTGGTATTCCGGACGACCCGACTGGTGGCAACGTGGAAGAGGTCGCGTTCTTTGATGTCTATCCCCCAGATGACGACCAGCCTGGTGGAGGTATCGCTACTTGGGACTCTGGTACTTGGAGTCATTACACTTTCCCATCTGGATATATTGTGGTCAATACCATCGATCGAGGTCCATTTGTTGTTAAGATGAGTCAATTCAGCGCGAGGGGGTTCGGGAAGAGGAAAGTGAGGAGAGCTGCTTAGAGCCGCAATTCACAGGGGTGCTCTCTAATAGGAGACCTCCAGATGGCGGCAAGACCATAGCATTCGACGAACACCTTACGAACTCCCATATTGCACGTGCATCCTCTATAAGCGCTTGTGACATCGGCAGCCCGGCGGCTCTGAAGCCATAGAGACGTCATGACGTGAGAGATGTGAGCACCCTGCATCTGGTGTCAGCCTCACCGGTGCGCAGCTAATCACCTGGTAACGCTTGCATCTGAAATCGCTGACGCAATCCATTTCACGAAGCACGAAGGTCAATGAGAAGGGCATTGGTATGTGGAAGGAAGGTAAGATTTGGTAGTGCCGAGGCACCTTTTTGTTTTGTCATTTCATTCTCTCTATCATACATTGTTTCTTGCGAGGTCATCTCGCAGCCGCCGTCCTCGCACGGGCTAAGCCACATTATGGTGTGGGCTTTTGAAAACTGCTAATCATGCTGGTTTCCCATCTGGTGGTCCATGCCAAAACAAATGAAAATAAAGCTCAAAATCGAATGCGAACGCCAGGCACCAATGCCTTTAGGGGTTGTCGCGGTCGAGGCAATTAGCATCATGTTCTCGATACAAAGTCAGCCAGTATATGCTCTTCGCCCCTCAAAAGGTCCCATGAGTGCACTTCAGCGGCGCATACGATCTTCGAGGGACATGACGCCAGCAGCACGACGCTCTCGAGCTTCGCGAAGTGCTTGCTGATGATGGTTCCAGGCCTGTGTCCGAAGGTAGCTCTCTCGACGCTCTGCGGCAGCTTGATCTGCGGCCTCTTGACGAGCGATGGCCTGGTTGCGACCTTGGTTGAGGATCACGGTGGATCGCGCCTCGTCAATCTTCTTTGCGGCGCCAGATGCGAGCAAAGCCTCACGCTCTGCCTGAGCCGCAGCAGCTTTGGCTGCTCGAGCCTCTGCTGAGAGGCGAGGCTTGCGAGATTTTGGCTTCGTGAAGCCGGTCATGTCGTCCTCGGAGGATGTGTTGGAGGAATCAGTAGAGGTAGACATGGAATTGGTGTTGATAATTGAGTTGGTCTGAGCTTGTGAGGTTTGCTCAGCTTGAGTGGTGTTCTCCGAAAGGAGGCCGAAGGTGTTTGATGATGACATTCTGATAGCTGCGAGAGACGTTGGGGAGGGTTGATGAACTTCGAGGTCGTGCAGAGAGCTTGTTGGTTGCTGATAGACTTCGAAGATCGGTGATGAGGTGCTGAATCTTGAATCTGACTTGGTGATGCAAAGTGCGGCGAGAAGAGCAAGGTTGAATGGGGATATTTGAGCTTTTATAAGGCACCGGGCTGGCAAGTGAACAGGATCGATGCTTGATTCACCTCTGGCAATCGTCTTGTGAAGGCTTCTCGAGTGAATGGACGACAATGCATCGTGTGTTGAATCTGTTCACTCAAGTGGGCCCGTTGTAATTGGATCGTGCCCTCTACGGACAACATCGTCTCCGGAAGACAAGCGGCCGAGGTAAGTGAATAGTATGACATGTCGACTATAGTGGTTGCAGAGATTCTAGTATAGCACGTACAGAGAGCAGAGAAAGGGAGGTCGTAGTTGTGGAAACAATATTTCGTTCGCATATTATGGAGCGAGTGCAGAATCGGTTGTTAAGATTGCAGAGGCAGTGACCATGTTTGCTGGAATCTTGCATATGTCTCGTCCGAGCCAAAGTCTTTGTGGTTGTGGGCGACACATGTTCGAACCAGCAGACTTTCTATTACTGCACCATGAGAACCCGGTGCATGCTTTCGAGTGGAGACGAGAATTAATTAGGCATTTGGTCACGTTGATTTGAAGCCAAACGAGAAGAGAGGCGCTCGATGAATGAAAAAAGAGATTTCAGGTTCCTGTAAGTTTGTACATTTTCTAATGCTACAATGTCCCATCCTGCATGCTGTTGCTATAATAAAACTCAATAGTCCCAGTCTCCTAAGCAAATGCCAGTGCTTTCAGTTCTCGTATCATGCAAAGCTTTGATCTCAGCATTAGATGTGTATCACATCAGTCATAGCACGCTGAGGGTCGTCTAGTACCGGCGTCGACGCTGGTTGCCTTTGATGAAGCTCTCGAGGGTGGTCTCGGGACGATAGTTGCTGTCGCCATGCTTTCGCCACTCATCGCTAGCCGCCTTATCGGCCTCCTTGTCAGCCTGATCCTGGTCCTTCTTGGCTTTGTTAGACGCAGCCTTCTTCTGCTGAGTCTTGGTGTTGAAGTTGCGTCGAGACTCGCGCTCAAGAAAGCCGTTTTTGCCCTGGCTGGAGACCTTGGGTGTGCCAGCTGCCATGAGAGCCTGTTTCACGTGCTCATTCTTCGCAGCGTTCCGAGATCGCTTCTCAGGTGAGAGGCGAGCTCTAGCTGGGATGGCTGTGAAGGTGTCATCGTCGCCTTCGGCTTCGGATGAGTTGAGGGTGGCTTGCTGAGCCTGGGTAGTGTCTGGAGTGTTGGAAGATTGGGAATCCTCGTCCGAGCTGTCGATGCCCTCGACGGAAAGGACGGACCAGATGTTCTTGGAAGACATTCTCTGCCCGAGAGTAGGTGTCTTCTGATGGAGTGTTGTGTTAGATCGATCGGATTGAATTTTCGAAAGGTTTCTCCCGCTGGATGTTTTTGCTTCGCTGTGAAAATGCCCTTCGTTTACTGAAGATCGGTGCAGAAAGAAGGATCGTCGAGATGCAGAGAGTGAGTACTTATAGACTTCGTTGGTGCTGGTGAATATAGGATAGCCTGTGACAATGGTATTGTGAACAGACAAAAGTGAATCGATCATGATGCGTCGAGATACTCAAGCTGTTGGTGAATGACATTGTGGAGTAGTCAATGCCATTGTTGGCCCAGTGAAAGAGATCCTCCTTTCGACAAGATTTAGACAATCCATTAACGCAGAAGTTCAGCTTTGTCGATGGTCAACTCCGGAGTCTGAGAGATTCCTGCTCGCGAGACTAGACGAGTGCTGCCAATTTCTTGGGAGCCTGTCCTTGAACACCTTCTGCTTCATCAAGCTGCATTTCATTCCCAGTGTCTGATCGCTCTGCAGCCGTGTATTGTTTTAGAACACGGATGTGTTTCTGGAATGTCGTCCAGTGGGAAACCACGCCATTGCTTTCGTAACCATGGTCGGTCTTCCAGCCTTTGTTTGTAGCCCCTCCGGAAGTAAATACATTCCATGAGCTTGCAGTATGAGAGTAGGAAGATCTAGTAGAGAATGTGTATGATTCGAGACAGCAAACGTAATTTGATGTTATAATACCTCCGACTTAGGTCCTGAGACAAATGTCTACGCAACGGCTGCCGAGGTATGCAAGTTCCAGATCAGGTGTCTTTGCCTGTCAATACGTGTGTCAATGCCAACAAAATTGTTCTTACCTAAGTATAACCGCATTGCGAACGTGAAAGGGAATGGATCAGTGCAGGACGGATCGATCTTGTGATGGTTTAAGTGTACTTGCATGTGAAGCGGACCTAGTATCGTCAATAAGCAGACAGAACATCCCATACACCTGATTTACTTTGGATCCGGTATTTTTGGCTCATACCATCGAGACGGACGGGCCCACGGGGGACGACGATCGTCATAGACTCCATGGCATGGATCAATATTCGAGATCCACGAGACGACATTGCTGATTCTCGTGTCAAAGAGAGGAGAGGCTGGCTCGAGACACTGCTCGTCCTCGCGAGGGAGGCAGTTGAACATGTTGTTTTGCGACATATTAGTTCCGAGAATCTGGCGACCAGCGCAAGATTGACGAACCGTGATTGTCCTCGTTACTGAACTTGGAGGATATTACTTGGCGATGATGATCTGCTGAGCTGTGCAAGTAATGTCTTCCGGAGCGTTGTAGACGGAAACCGTGCTGTGAATCTGCACGAGAGCAGTATTTATGGACTGGCGAGTGCCAAACTGCAGCTTCAGCTGGCCTGATCACAATGCATGCAGGTCTTCCTGAGAGCCGACCTCATTGTGAGAGTGGGACTCTGGACAAAGAATCGACGCCTGACAAAGGCTTCATGGGAATTTCTCTTAATGCATTGTCAGCATGTCTGGGGTTGTCGGGCATGACCTTGCGAAGCCTCGTGATCATCGATCAGCATGCAAGTTCTGATGGAGAAGCATCACGCCAGGGAGAAAGAGAGTCAGCCTGTTCGGAGTAAGATCAGCACCTCTCCCAGAGACAATTCGTACCAACTAACTCATCTCTTCATCTAGACTTCGTAAACAATCTCCTCCTCATTCTCCACCACCTGGTCTCTCTGAAGCCAAGCTGTGCCGGCGCACCAACATCAATACCGAATCTTTTCTGGTCTTTCTCTGACTCAACATCGCCGTCCATTTCTGCAGCAGATCTCGCGTTTTCTGCCCACCATCCAAGACTGAACACCCATCCCTCAAGAGCTTTGTCAATTTCCTTCTGCAAAGCCCCCGGTGTCAATCGCAAAAGATGCTTCTCCCCAGAGCAAAGCTCAGAACCAGCGAGAAAAGCCATAGTGCTTGCAATTGAGCAAGGATTTCTGGGAAGCGTGCCACGAAGATCTGTGAACCAAAAGGCAAGCATACCGAAAGCCGTCATGGTGCCGAGCAGGATCTGTAGAATGAGCTTGGAAGTGCCATTGACTTGCAGTCTAGTTGTAAAGCTCCTCACGGTACCTTGGACAGTACTGTCAGCCGTCGCAGATATCGAATGTCTGAATTTCATGTCGATGACAAGACTCATGTACTTATTGTACAAAACTTGTACAGCTTTGATAAGACTATCACGATTGGTTCTTCCGGCTAAGTCTTCCAGGGCAGTGCCATTAGGTCCGTAGACAAGCTGATTAAAAAAGACGTCCAAGACTTGCTGCTGGTCGTTTTCGTTGAAGGTGGTAAGATTTCCGGTATAGGTTATGAGTGTTCCAAAGTAAGTCTGAACGCGGTAGGGAAATGTGTCGATGCCTTCCGTTCCATTCGTTAAATACTTTGCTGATGAAAAGTCAGGAAGTGGCTCGATGTTCGTATTGATGACAGGATTCATGGTGCGGTCTCCGGTGTAGGTGACCTTGAGGGGCACTTGTTGAACCCTTTGAGAGCACATGAGAACAGTCACATCATCAAGAGTTGTCTCGTTTTCTCTAGTTTGACCAAAGATAACGCCAATCGACGGGCAGCCGGCAGGATTATCGGCTTGGTCTTCGTTGACAGGATAGCCCTCTCCGAAGTCTCCAGTGTCGTTTCTTGAGTCCCTGTTCGAGTAGGAATACGGGCCTAAATGCAGATCTGAAAATTGGCCTACCCAAGTCACAAAATCGCCCCCTGGTGGCTGAGTCACCATGCTGAAGTCCATGAAAGAGCTTGTACCATTGGGGCCGCCTCGTTGACATCCAGGCTGGAGCGGTACCGACGCATAGATTCCGATCAGAGACTGCCCTTGATCACCGAGAAAGTAGTCAACGTGGACATGTTCATCGCCCACAATTTCACAGCTCAACTCTGGCCGCAGCGCATCGACATTCAGAGTGAAGTTCTGGAGAGCGGAGCCACTCAGTGGGCTCTCCTCTCCGTCAAGCACCCTCTGTACGTTAGAAATTGTGGGAATCGCAAAGTCGCTCCAGATCGTCGTTGGCATAGTCGCACTGCCGTGCTGCACTTTATCCAGTAAGGCGCCGGCGCCGGCATCTCCAGCTGAGGAACTGTTGAACCACGTTATGTTAAAGGCATCGACCGAGGACGCTGTTACTGCATGCTCCGTAGCTACGTTCCTTTCTAATATCCATAGACCAGAGGCGACGATGGTAAGAACGCTACCAATTATGCCGGCTACGTTGGAGAAAGCAGACGCAAAGTGTCGGACAGTCAAAGACCGTACCAAAGCGACTGGAGGTAACTCTCCCAGTAGATTCAAGTTGAGCCCACGCCTGGCTGATGTGTTGCCTGACCGAAGAAGACTGAATGGCGCAAACGACGCTATCGTAAAGTCCAGCGCGTTGAAGCAAGTGGCCACTAGAAGCATTATTAGAGCGGACAAATATCGTGACAGGTATTGCGCTCGATCCTCGTGCCCAGTGATATCCGCTATGCCCTGATTCCGCTCTGAGACGCTGTATAGGACCTCCAAGACGACAAGAACCACCACCGGAGCTGCAAATGTCAAGCAGGTTGATGGATAACTCGCTGCGAGGGGAATCCAAGCTCCCTTCTTCGACATGTTCCAAGCCGATGATTTGGCTGATGGCCTGTAGGCGCGTGATGCGTTGATTCCGAAGGTGCCGTCCTTTGACGTGGTAAACCGCCAGTCGGATAGCAAAGCCCGCAACTGACTGGTTCGCATGGAGCCCGCATTCTGTAGCACCTCTTGAAATCCAGGGCTATTCGAGAGGATAAAGGCATTGTTGGCAATGGTGCCAGGATCGTGTGGAACCACATCTCGTCTTGCTGTCAGCATGATGCAAAGCGTCAATACCATCATGATGCAAAATCCAGCAATCATGATCCATAGCGATGCTTCACCGACGTGCAGTCGATCCTGAATATACTCGCCCTGGGCGTTAGACGTTTCGCGGGTCGGCACAAGATAGTTCTCTTTCATGAACTGGGAAGCAATACCACTGTACGCCTTGATGGCGGCTTGCTGTAAGCTCTGCGGAGAGAGCAGTCCTTTCAACGACTGTTCGCCACTCTGTGACTCGATAATCGTGTAAAAGATCGGGTCTCTAGCGTTGGACGACAATCTGCTGTCTAGTCCTGTCTGGCCTTCCATCACGATTCCTTCTGTGTAGTAGGCAGCAGTGTAAATTAGCTCGCTCAGCATGATGGCGGTCAAATTGCTCAGATGCTGCCCAGTGGTCGGCTGATCAATGGAGTACGCTCCGGTAGCTATGTCCTTCGATACGCGGGCTTTGCTAACGTAATAGTCCGTCTTGCAGATTACAGCCGATGTAGTCTCAGGTATGACTCGAACAGTCGTTTCGTTGCTACTGCCCGGCTTCGTTATGTTTTCGAAGGAGGTATTGGTGACGAGTAACGCATGTCGGATGTCCCACTGTAAAGTTGCTGTCAGGTTGTTCCATGGATCGAGGTTGCCTTCGTTCGCTACTTCTGAGCAATTGACCTTCCACAGGCCGTACAGGAGCTCTGATGGCGGACAGTCGCTGTAGCATGTGTCAGGGCCGAGCTCGAAGAATGAGATTGGAACTTTGCCCTCCGTGCCAACCGAGCATGTGTCACTCTGGAGCTCATAATTTGCGAGCGCAACACCCCAGGTATCGCTAGTATTGAGCTTGGCCTCTGCCAGCTCGCAGGTAATGTTGGGATAAAATACGTCCAGATCTGCCCAAACAGACTGTGCACTTGAGTTTAATGGCAGCTCGTATGATTGGAAAGCCGTCGTATCTAGAGTGGCTAGAGCGCCGTTGGACGCCTTCTCACGCGCGAGAATCCCAAGATTCGCTGCAAGAGGCTGGGAGGAAATATTATCGTAAGCACCAATATCGCGAGTAAGAAACAGTCTATAGGTTCCATCGGAATTCGTCGGCACAGTTTCCCAGAATTGGCTGCCATTGAAAGTGGAAGTGACTGTGATCGGGAACTCGGTCTCAAGCGTGGTCGGTGTGAGAATCAGAAGACCAGTCGAGAACAGAATGATCAACTTCATCAAGGCGAACCCAGCTATGGATGCTGCGACTGGCCAGTGACGGAAGCGCAACGCCCTGAGAAGACTTGTTATGTTAAGAGGTGCGATATAGTCCAATATGACGCTCCGCTTTGCATCGGCTTGATGTTTGCGCAGCTCCGCCCATGGCTGCAGAGTCTTGCAGTGATAATCGAGTTGCCGCCACAGACTTAGTACAATGACCAGTACTGCGGTAGGCCCATATGTCCATGCATAGTGATTTGAGGAGATTGTCGGAGTGAAGCCATCTTGGGACTGGTCGACTCGCCACAGGATAATCAAGCCAGAAATGAGGGCGGCGAAAAGCGCGACGAACAGCATCAATACTCGTTTTCGGCACCAGATGGGATTCCAGAATTCAGGCTTGGACGCACGCCGACTGCTGTCCCTCGATTCGATATGTGTGGCCACATTTTTGACTCCTATTGCAGCCCATTCAGCTGGTGAAAAATGAGGTTCGACACGTTGAGTAGTGGTGGGCTCAGACTGCGAACATTGTCGCAAGTCGCCAGGGTTGTGATTCCCATCTTGAAGATTGTGCGATGCTACTGTACTATCGGGTAGCAGAGCACGGCGCTCATTGTTGCGATTCTCCATGCGTCTGATCTGGTCTCATGGGAACGTAAGTGGGAGCCTGGGCTGAAGGCTTTGAAGTCTGAGGAGAGTGGCCAGGATATGGTTTGAAGCTCCGCCTCCACATTTGTAGGTGCTGCTGCACTGCTGCATGATGCAGCAAAGCGGTAAGGCTACGATGCAGCTACAGCCCGTGCCACGATGTATTTGCTGTGTGCACCAGTAGCAGGGAAGACACGGAGCTGCGACGCCCATCTCTGGGGCTGATCGTGCCGCTCCTGCACTAGAGCGTGCAGCGCCAAGAACGTCTCGAATGCTGGAGGGTCCGGATTTAGCACCGTGTAGCGCTTGTCACAAGCCACATTTGATCCTTCACAATCTATAGAAGTCTTGCTGTTAGCTGATAGTGCGTTTTCGTCTGAATTCATTACAATGTGCCGTTGACTGCATGTCAGTATAGTCAAGCAATTGAAAATTTGATTGAATGCCAGGAAGTCGTAATATGATTCTCATTAGAACGTTACCTTTCCATCTAAAATCCAAATCCGTCCTATGCTGTAGTTTCTCCGCAGGTCATGTTAAATGCAGGAGTTGATTCCCGTACGCCTCGCTCGAACGCTGCAGTGATGTAGTGTTGAAAATTCTGGCTTTTGAGTGTGCATGCAGTGGAGTGCAGCTACTCTGTAGCCGTGAAGCAGCCTTTCGCTCGGCCTGTATGTGGTCGTGCCCGTGAGGGCGTTTTGTAAACGTCTATGAACCTGGAAGATCTTCCACGGTCTCGACAGGAGCACAGCTAGACGGAAGTCAGTTGTCGAATTTCAGAAAGTGGCATTTGAAAGCCAGCACTTACCTGCAGAAGAGGTTCATATCACCGTAAGCATCATCGAGTCTGGTCACGCTAGGCCAGAACTTCTTCTCCTTGAGCCACTCAAGAGGGTAGGCAGCCTGCTCGCGGGTGTAGGGACGGTCCCACTCGCCAATGATGAGATCTTTCTGGCTGTGTGGCGACATCTTGAGCACGTTCTTGTCCTTTGGCTGCTTGCCGCTCTCGATCTCGGCGATCTCTTCACGGATGGAGATCAGGGCATCACAGAAGCGGTCAAGCTCGTTCTTTGACTCCGACTCGGTGGGCTCGATCATCAAAGTGTTTGCGACAGGCCAAGACATGGTCGGAGCGTGGAAGCCGTAATCTTGGAGACGCTTCGCAATGTCGATGGCTTCGACACCGGCGCTCTCCTTGAAGCCTCGCACATCCAGAATGAACTCGTGTGCACAGCGCTCGTTCTCGTTGGTGTACAGGATTGGGTAGTAAGGCTTCAGGCGAGACTGGATGTAGTTTGCGTTGAGCAAGGTGATCTTGGTGGCATGCGTCAGACCTCGAGCACCCATCATCTTGATGTATGCCCAGCTGATGGGAAGAATGCTAGCCGATCCCCAAGGAGCGCCGGAGACTGGAGCAATGCCTTTCTCGCCACCGACGTCGGAGACAAGAGGATGACCAGGTAGGAACGGAGCAAGATGCTCTGCAACGCCAATCGGCCCAACACCAGGACCACCACCGCCATGCGGAATGCAGAAGGTCTTGTGCAGGTTGAGATGGCAGACATCTGCGCCGATCTCACCGGGCGAGCAGAGGCCAATCTGAGCATTCATGTTGGCACCATCCATGTATACCTGACCACCATACTTGTGCACAAGTTCACAAGCATCCTTAACAGCTGGCTCAAATACACCGAAAGTGGAGGGGTAAGTGATCATGATTGCGCCCAATTCGTCCTTGTACTTCTTGCACTTTGATTCCAGATCCTGCATGTCCAGATTGCCAGTACTGCTGTCACACTTGATAGTGACCACCCTCATGCCGGACATGGCTGCAGAAGCAGGATTCGTGCCGTGGGCGGAGACCGGAATCAAGCAAATGTCGCGCTTCTTGCCTGGCTGCTGCTCCAGGTACTTTCGGATCACACGCAGACCAGTGAACTCACCCTGCGCACCAGAGTTGGGCTGAAGGGAGACTGAGTGGAAGCCGGTGATGTTTGCAAGATCGTCTTCGAGCTCCTTGATCATCTGGCGATATCCTTGGGTCTGGTCGTTGGGCGCGAAAGGATGGATGTTTGCAAATTCGGGCCAGGTGATGGGGAGCATTTCGGTCGTCGCATTAAGCTTCATCGTGCATGACCCAAGTGGAATCATGGAGTGGACCAGGGAGAGATCCTTGGATTGAAGGTGATGCATGTATCGCAAGAGCTCGGTCTCTGAGTGGTAGGAGTTGAACACTGGATGTTCGAGGAATGGCGAGGTACGCTTGAGTGATTCTGGCACGCTCTGATTCGTCTCGACTTGCTGAGCGAGCTTCTCGACATCGATGACATCGGTAGTGAAAGCTCTGAAGATCTCTTCGATCTGCTTTTTGCCAACCGTCTCATCGATGGTGATGCCAATGTGCTCATCGTCGATGACACGGAAGTTCGTTAGGAAGTTAGCAGCGGACTTCGCAGCAAAACCAGGTGCATCGTGCTTCTTGACAACGACAGTGTCGAAGGCAACTGGTTGGCGGACTTCCAGTCCGCCGCTCTCAAGACCCTTGGCAAGGACTTGAGCCATCTTTGCGATCTTCTCCGCGATCTGCTTGAGACCTTGAGGGCCGTGGTAGATGGCATACATCGCGCTCATGTTTGCAAGCAGAGCTTGAGCAGTACAGACATTGCTAGTAGCTTTCTCACGTCGAATGTGCTGCTCTCGGGTCTGCAATGCTAAACGAGCTGCATTATTGCCGAGACGATCTTTTGAAAGACCGATGAGTCGACCAGGAATCTTTCTCTTGTGCTTGTCACTGACAGCAAAAAATGCTGCATGGGGACCACCAAAGCCAAATGGTACGCCAAATCGTTGAGCGTTGCCAAAAGCGACATCGGCTCCAAACTCACCAGGAGGCGTGAGCAAGGTAAGCGCAAGAAGATCTGTGCCAACAGCGAATGTGCCCTGCACCTTGTGCACCTTGTCTGCAATGGCTCGGAAGTCTTCAACTCCACCAAGAGTGTCTGGGTACTGTGCTTGAACACCGATCAGGTCGTCGCCCAGCTCGTCGATGCGCTTGCCATCAAGAATATCGGCAACCTCAATTGTGATATTGAAGCCTTGAGCACGACTTTCCAGAACAGCAATAGTCTGTGGGTGACAGAGATGCGACACCAACCAGACCTTCTTTGGGCGCTTGGCTCGTGCAATCGGTAGAGAGTTGACTGCAAGGGTCATCGCCTCCGCAGCTGCTGTAGGCTCATCAAGAAGCGAGGCATTGGCAATGGCAAGACCAGTCAGATCCGTGACCATGGTCTGGAAGTTCAGCAGAGACTCCAACCTGCCTTGAGAAATTTCTGGTTGGTATGGAGTGTAGCTGGTATACCATGCTGGATTCTCGAGGATGTTGCGCTTGATGACCTCAGGCACTCGTGTTCCTGCATATCCACATCCGATATAGCTCTTGTAGACTTTGTTCTCGCTGGCGATCTGGCGAAGTCTGGCAAGCAATTGGCTTTCTGAGTAGCCACCTTCTGTAGTGGGCACAGATCCAGACTCTGGAACTGGTCCCTCGATGTTCAAGCTCCGCTGTGAGAGAATTGAAGGAGGAAGCACTTGGCTCACGAAATCATCCAAATTCTTCACGGGAGGATCGAGAGCCTGCAGCATCTCTTCTGCACTCTGAGCAGTCGGGCCAATGTGGCGGCGGGGAAATGTATCGAGGGGCGCGAAGATGGAGGCATCGTGAACTGGCACCGCGAACTCGTTGGCTTCGGGGTCGACGTTCGAGTTGGAGTAGAATCCTCGCGTAGAACTAGCTGCCGCGGCGGTATGCTGATGTCGGATCTGCAGAGGTCGAGTGATTGCTGGCGTACGAGCAGATGGTCTGTTCAACACCAGACATCTAGAGGACAGCGGCTTTCGTGTCGCGAGCCACTGAGCTCTCAGGCGGAGAGCCATTGGTGTCGCTGACATTACTATTGTCGTGTGGTGCGACTGGAACGTCGAAGTGGCGGATTTGGGGATGAGTGGTACTGCAATCCGCCAGCTCTTCAATTCCGATACCGCTTTCTATGCCAGTTGTGCTCAACACATGCCTTTCCTCCTCACTTGTCCAGCTCTAAGGTCAACAAAGCAGCTCAAAACAATGGCAAGTTTGTGCAACGCAAAAATTGTGGTTGTATGCAGCGATCGGCGTCGAGTCAAAAGTTCCAATCGTTGACCGTAGCGTAGCTCCTCTGGCCTTATCAGTTAAGCCGATGGCTGTGCCGAGCCTGTACCAAATAGCAGGACACAGGTATTGTTCTCACGCGCGTAGAGTCAGGCGGTCGAGCATCTGATGTTCTTATACTTGTTACATAACATTACCGCCTTCTCACCATTCCATCACGTTTTGCATTCAAGATCCAACCATGATGGCAATACCGGATGGAGCAAGTGATCTGCATCGCACATGGAGGCCGGAGACGATCCTTGTCAACGCTCTCACGATAACTTTATTACCGTAAGAAGTGCGTCTTTCCTGCTCACTAATCGCGATGCCAGAACAGCGGAAATGCTAGCCGTATGAAGGCTCATGAGTCCTCACAAAATACTTCTATGATCTGTTCCATGCCATTCAAAGCAGCGTCAATTGGCTTGAAAAGAATAATCTGCAGGTACGATTGCTAGCGACAGGCATCGGCTGCTGCGGAGCTGGTCGATCGGACTTTGAGGCTCTGCGATTGTTCATCTTGTGAAGAGACCCATACCATGCTTTCCTTCTCACCCAGTCTTGTTCAGACCGGCCCTCGCTCCCGATGAAAACATATATCGGGACCTCAGCCGCTTCTCGTCGCCTCATACGCATTGTGCGAGCTCTGCTTGAGCACAAAAATCCCAGCCGCCTCCGCCAGCCACCAATCGCGACCGGGACGACGCATCTCACGAGGATGCGAATCCATTTATTGCTCGCGAGCTGCAACCATGACCCATATCCTCCAGCGCGCGCTGTATGACAGCAGACCTCACTTGTACTCGACGAATGATCTTGCCTCCTGGCTTGGAGAGCGCCTTCATGCAAGGTGATTCGCCTCAGGCAAACCTCTGACGGCGACACCGATCACGAGGCCATAGACCACTGTTACAACTCTTACGACCTTCCTCCAACCATTTAGTGATCTTCGAAACATATCTTTGTTTGTGTAGAACTATCTCAGACTACGCTGATCTGCGAGCCAATGCCACGGCGGAGTAAACCCAAGAAGGCAGCTCCTTTCAGAACCCCGCCACCTAAGAACGTCGTCAGCCTCTGTAAACGCGTTCTTGGCTTGTTCCTCTGCACTGTCTGCAGGTAAGTGTTTCAGGTTACGGACAGCTGATCTGGATCGACATCAGCGCTTTAAAGGACCGCGGTTGTCTCTGAATGTGCTTGATTCTAAGACTTCAACACAAGCTTCTGTCATTTTGCGTTCCCTGTCACCAGTTGTCCTGGAAGGTTGAAAAGTGGTGTCCTAGGCAACAACCAACGGCCGTACAACAACCATTTTGACACTTCCTCTAAGACTCAGAAGGACTCATATCATATCATCCTGGACAAGACTATAAGGCTTCGCTAAAAGTGAGCAAACTCAAATATTAAGCTTGGCTCGCAGCTCAACTTCGAGTCGACACTCCGCAACCGGCACTATGCTCCAAACCCTTGCCTTCACCCTGGCCCTCGCCAGCCTAGCCAAAACTCAAGACACCAGCATCATAACCTCGCCAATCAACCCAGAAACCGTCTCCCCAATCCTTCCATCAGTCACAGTAAACAGCAGTGCACTCACCAGCACCACCGCCACCATCGACGGCGAACCAACAACCATCGCCTGCGTCCAAGAATCAGACCTAGTCTTCTCAATCCAAACAGACACAAATCTCAACAACGAACCTGCTTCAACCCCAGTCTGTGGTCAAAGTACTAGCTATGCACTCCCAGGACCTATCACCAATAGTTTGGGAAATCTTACGGTAACGACTAGTTCTGCTACGCTCAGTGGTGGATCGGTTTCTGAGACGACGATTACTTCGGTGATGACGGGGACGGCGACGACGGATTCTTCTGGTGGCTCGGAGACAAGTGCGAGTGGCTCGTCGTCGGCTGCGGCTGTGACTCAGTCTGGAAATCCTGCTGCTAAGAATGCGGTTGGAGGTATGGCTGGTGTACTTGGTTTGGGGCTTGGTATGGTGTTCTTGTGAACACTGTCGTAGTAGGACGGGGTGCAGTATGCTGCTCTGCCCGAAATTCAGGAACTTGGAGAGCAGGTGTCTCAGTGCCAGAATTGAAGAACAAGGCAGTCCATGAAATAATGCATAATGAAAGGAACTAAGGTCAAATTGCACCATTTTCTTTCACCGCCTACAGCCTTTGGCCTTTCTTACGGGGAGGAATGTATAGATGTTTGTCGGACTGTGAAGTCGTACAGTCTCAAGTATCAATGTGCGCACTCTACGCTCGATACTCAAGACTAAATCACCGTCTACGACGTGCCGACCATCGCTCAGATATTGTAGCGGAGTCGCGCATCACGGCTGATCCCCCAATGCTGGCCAGATGGTGTATTTCTTTTGTTCTATCACAACTTCGCCGGAGAATCTTGCCTACATCCACGTCGTCAGTAACCAAATCACCTTCACACAGACGAAAATGCAAGAACTCACAAATTCCTAACCAAATACCCAATCCTAGGGAAATGCAACCTTACACCATTCTCCTTCAATTCCACAACACTCTCATCAATACCAGTACCCACTAATTTTCCAAATTGAGGATGACTTCCAGGTTTCGCACTAGCATCACAATCATTAGCACCATTCCCCCTCCCCTCGTTTTTCAACTTACTCAAAACTCTCAACCGTAACCTCCGTCCCAGACTGCAAACCAAAAGCATCATCCTTCCCAATCCCAAATTCTTTCGCAGTATACTGACTTCCCAAAATCAAATCCTTAGCCTCGTCTCCAGTGACAGTTTTCTCAGGTTTGGGATTCGTTTCGGGTAACATGTCCAAAAGTCTCCAGACTTTGGGATATACGTCTTTACCCACACCACTATCATTTTTAGCGCCTAAGTCGTTGAGAGCCCAACGAATAGGCCAAATAGCGTGGATATCCGCTAACCCGATTTCCTTCGAGCCTCCGATGAAAGGTGCTTCCGCTGTAGATTGAGAAAGGAATTGATGTTCGAATTCTGCGAGTCGAGCTTGGAATTGTGCTAATCCACTGGGACGGATGGTTTTCAGGTCGGGACGTGTGAGGAATGGGAAAATTGTTTGACGATCTTTGACGAATTCTGGGGTTAGGACTTTCATAGGGATCAAAGTCAAAACTTCTTGAAACACGGTGTCACCCCAGACTTGGTAGGCTTTGTCAGAAGAAGATTGTGGGATTTTGCCTAGGGAGGTGGTGATTATGTCGATGATTTTGGAGGAGTCGATGTAGACATCCTTTCCGACTGCAAGGAGGGGAATGCGGCGGTATGTTATGCCAAGTGCTTCGAGGTCTTTTCGTGGAAGGACAGCGGGTTGGTCGCATTTATAGAAGGGGATGTTCGAGGATGCGAGCAGGAGTTTTACTTTTTGGGCGTACGGGGAGAAGTCTGCATTTTATCATTGTTATGTTAGTTGGTGGTGGTGGGAAGTTGAGGTCGAGGGACGTGCCATAATCGAAGATGATGACTGGTGGTGCCATGATTGATCACTTTGCAAGAACAGATCTAACCCTGCGCGAAAGTCTTGATTATGAAGACAACCAGGTTGCTGGTACTCGCTCGGTGATATATCCTATGAGCTCCAGACTGCCATAGTGGGGAGTGGAGCTTTTAGGTTTTTGCTAAAAGTGATGCAATCGTGGAGTAATTCCTTCGACCACTCATGACAACAGAGGTTCGAGGCTATTTGGAAGATAGCTATACCTGCATCTCGGCAAGCTTGAAATTGTGCGAGTAGTTCGCCGCGAGGCAGTCTCGGATGCCTGGCTCGTTTGCTTGGCCAAGCGTGCTCGCATTGGACTGCCGGCCGGGGAAAGGTCCAGATCTGGAGGGGCGCGATGCTAGTCCGTCACCTACACTACGACCTCTTTTACATCCAGTTGTTGCCGTCTCACTCGAGGCCCTTCTGTTTGCTCTCAATTTGGGTCAGGTCGGGAGATCAATCGAGGCATTGGCAATCTCCTCCTGTGGCATTGACCCGGGTCCCACTTAGCAGAGAAGGACATCTCATACCCACTTCCAAATTCGAACACTGCATGATTGCCATCCACAGCCTTTCTATTGAGAAGCCCAGAGCAGGCTTGTTCATGGAATCGGTCGAGGAAGTCCAGGCCTTACTCAGATACGACTCTTGGTGCGCCCAGCTGCCCGGTTCAACCAATGCCGAATGCAAATACCTGTACACACCTTGGCCTGCTCCTCTTATCCTGGCAGCAGATGCAATGAACTGCTCTTGGTAAGAAAGCAGGAGCCACTCACACTGGGCGTCACGGTTCGCGAGTGCGTAAGTCTGAGGCAACAGACCAGACGTGTCGTGCCAATACGGGTCGGCGCAAGCATGACAGTCGCATATATTCACAAAGCCAAGATTGAGCATACCTGTCTCTGGTATGAAGTGGCTCTCAATGCGCTGTAAAAGTTCGGGCATTCCTGGGTACTCGTCTATCTCGGCTTGCATGAAGAGCGTATGTCGCGCCAAGTCGTCCCATTTCGAGAGAATGTGGTGGAGATGAGTTTCGCTGTCGCGTCCAATGTTAGGGCGCTTGATGATATGCGTCCTGCCAGGAGGGAACTGTGAAGCGAGAGCATGGGTATCCACATCATCGGCCTTGATGTAGATCCAAATCCGGTAATCGGACGGAATTGAAGAGGTTTTGAGGATACCGTTGACAGTCAGAGCAACTTCTTCCGGGTTCTCTCGATACATACTCAGCACTATATCGAAGTCGGTCCGAGTGTGGTAATCAGTGTCAAGGTGCGGTGATCTGCCTGATTGCTTGAACCCTTTTGCAGGCTGTGAATGGCTTAGTGGTCGTACTCCGATGATCCAGACCAGTGCTAAGAATATCAGTAACGCGGCCATGATTCCTCGAGATGATGACTGTCGCGGCCTGCCGTCGTACAGCGAGGACGGCGTGTTCCTCATCGCGTTCCTATGCAGATTGTTTGCTATGAATGATACGCTCCTTTGGAAGCTGCCGGACAGCACTCTCCTGAGAAGCACTTCTGTATGGTAGTAGCTTTGATCTCAGTGCCTCTGCACACGAGACCATGACAGAGAGCCATATCGAGTGGTGATCAGAGGTGTCGTGCATTCGTGGCATGCTGAGATTGCCTTGCATTCTTTGCACTTGGCAGCCATTCTGGACTCATTCCGCCATGTGATGAGACATCTTCTGGACCTACAGTAGCATCTAAGCTCATTCCAGATCGATGCTGGAAGATCGAGGATGGATGCTGTACAGAGAAGTTGCACAGGGAAGCTCGATCTTTTGTTGTTGTTGCTGTTGCCGATCCCTGCAAGTCTGGCTTGGCAGAATCTCCTTTCACCCCTCAAGGATTGCATTGCATCTTCTATCCTGCGCTCGCCATGCTCACCACAGTAACAATTGTTGGAGTAAGCCCGTTGAGTCGCGACAGCATCTGGCTTGGATTATTCAGATTTGCAGCATACCCATTCCGGAACAGGTCAACGCATCAAATCGCACCCCCATGCCTATCCAGTCTCAAGCTTTCCCAGGAGCTACGAGCAAGAGAGCAAGAGAGGGCTCACGCTGCGGACGCTGGGTAAGAACGACCAAGGGAGCTGAATTTCCACACAAGCGAGCGTCCCGGGCCATGAAGGAGCTGGCAACTATGTGTTGTACCATGACTGAGCCCACAAGCCGCTCTGCTCCTCGAAGGAGCGCCGAATGGCAAGAGATGTAAACTGCATGCATGATGGCGATACTAGTCTGGATATCTGTTGAAGATACTCTCCACATGCCGATGCAGATTACAGGAGCAGGTTTCGAAAGGAAGTCTGAACACAAAATGAGCCTGAGGAGCTCGAGGATGGTTACAGCGGCGCAGTTAGGTCCGGACTGGAAGCGGTGATGCTGCGGTGTGAGCGCACGAGGCCTAGCATTGGAGCAGTGCAATGGTCCAATGGTCTGCTCATGCAAGCTCAATATGCTCTCAGAACACAGCCACAGCACTCCGTTGAGGACACGCCATATGGGAACAGCTTCCGGTTGTGCCCTACAGAACTGGAGACTTGCCGGTGGCGCCTTTCCTGTAGGCGAGATTGTGCTTGGATCAGTGATCGTGTAGTGACACGCTGGAATGGGCGTAATTGCTGACGGCATAGTGCCACCAAATAATCGAGCTTGTAGTACCTTCCTCACCGAGCAGAGACCCAGGACAACGGCACTTCTCGCGAAGCCCGGAGGCTTGAAGTTATGCAACATGTACCTGCGTCGTGCGACCTCGTGTGCTACCTACCTGCCTAATCCCACATCGGTGCCGAACAGTGGCATCGAAGCACAAGCTCAACAGAAGTGCCTCATTTGACAATATCGAGCATGAGAGCAACTCACAGCAGCGATATTTGTCCGCAATGAGACGACCCATGAGCTTCCAGAGATGATCGAGGTTTGAAGGAAGATTGTGGAAGCATTTCTCTCTTGCCAAGAGAGCGATGCGTTTTCGTAAGCGATGTGCATGATGGCGTTGCCACGTGCATAGAGCACAGTAACTCGAATGCAGTGCACAAGGTCTATTCCTGGGAGCTTGTATCGAAGCGCCAAGAGTTATGGAATCTGCAGAGAAGCTCGGTAAAGTAGCAATGGCATGAGCATCGCAGCAATCATTGGTCATTCTCGGCGCCTGCTTCGAAAAGGGAAGCATTGCGGAAACCCTTTTTGAAATCCCACACCGACTGTGGGCACCGCGTGCAACTCGTCATACATGCTCTGGCGAAAAGTCATAATGACTTTTCACTGGTTACAGCAGCGTGACAAACACAGCGCGTCGGGTTACAATATGCATAAGAAGTTGAAGCCATGGCGAATTCACTACCTGCCCAAATCAGATCATCTGGATCCTGATCAACATTCAAAATCGGCGAACTCTCTGCCTCAAGGACTACCTTTGATTCTCGCTGCTATCAATATAGGCGAAAGCTCCCATTTCGAGACCACCTTCTATTATTCAAACGCAGAATAAAAACCAAGCCCTTCCACGCCTTAGCCTTGGACATCTGCAACCATGTCTCTCATCAATACCATGCACCAGCCTGGCTTCGAAGAGTTGCATGATCCACTAGCTATCCAGCGGACGACAATTCAGCGAATGAGCATCCGAAATCAACCACCAAGTCATGCATCCTTCGTTCAAAGATGCTCGCAACTCGCACACGGAAGGCGAAGATCCATCCAGTCCACGATCACAGCGTCAAAAGCACCGACAATAGCACAGTGGGTCCAGAGACTGCCGCTACGAAGGTCGAGCAACGAAGAGTTTCTCGAGTCGGCGATGGAGAAAGCTGTCGGAACCCTTGTTTGCGGACCAAGCATGGCTGCTGAAGAAGTGGAGCTTGGCTACAACTACGACCTCCTGGAGGAGGCCACGCCCGGGGCATGGGTGCATATCCAGGCCAAGACGATGGAAGTGAACGGCAAGAAGTGGATACAAGCATCGATCACGAGTAAAGCTGAACCTTACGAGCGTCCTGAGGTGTATGCTTATGGTCGGTGGCAACTCGTCAACACAGCGAGGAAATAAAGTCAACGAAACGATGTGGTATTCCGAAGCATGGGAGTCTTAATCAGGTGCAGCCAGGCGTCAACTTGAGGCAGAACGAGAAGGAAGTAATCTCATGGGTTGGAAATGTGCCAAAAATACGACAAGAGCACGCAGTCTTTGGGGCCAACTGTACATACTCTACGTCCAGTAATAAAGCTTTACATAACAATAGCAGATCTTCTTAAATGGCCATGCTTCAAACAGTGGCTCTCTCATCGGGTTTGAGTCAACTTTTGGTTGACTCCTGAAACCTTCCGAGGGGTAAGGCCAGCGTTGCACCTCCTGTGTCAGATCCTGCGGTGAGCGTTCCAGAGTCATCTGCACCAAGCATAACAACACACTGACCGCTATCAGCTTTGCTACAGCAAAATGGATGAGATGGTTGGGAGGAGTCTGAAGATAATGGTTACACGAGAAGGCGCCAAAAATGATGACGAAGCTTGGCGCGGACGTAAGTGACTTCCTTCACGTTTCGTTTGCTCAATGGCAATGCAGGAATGACCGATACAATGCAAGTAGCAGGAGGCGACCGCGGAATCTCATGAGTGCGATCGCTACATGTCAGGCATAAATATGTCTCTCGCAGGTCGCCAGTCTTCCAGGTACATCTAAGCCTTCGAACATATCTGAGAGTTGACACAATACTGCTTTCCAACAAACCCTGGCATTCAGATACCCGGCCAAACCGATCGACCAATACACAATGATTACTTTGACTCTCTTATACGTCTTGGCCACAATACCAATGACCTGGGCACAAACATATTACAGCACTCCGACGACAGCATGTTCTTCGACTATAACGCATCGTCCGAGCGGCTGCTGTTTACCACAGGCTGCTCATACTACAACGTCGTACACCGAGTGCCACGGCTGCTCGTTGGAAGTCATCACAAGAGGACCACAATGCCTCATTGTCTGCCCGATCTCCCAGGCTGTCGACGGAAATGCGACCACAACTTTAACGAAATGCGCTCCTTCCATGCCCTGCACAAGGACTGTCAATGAACTGGAAGCACCCTGTGGTGATTGCGGAGTACAAAAGGTCGAAGTCACGAAGACGATCGATTGCGAAGGCTGTGCCTTGAGCACCGTGACGATTGGCCGGAATGAGGGAGTTGGCATGTGTGCTTGTCCGACGGCGCCTATCACGAAGACCGTTGAGGTCTGCGCTGTCTCTGCGAGTGCCTGAGACATTTCTGAAGTATGGAGAAAACCTTCGTCACCATCCCGCCAACAAGCGCCTCTCGGTTCAGCTCCAGCTAATACAATGCGCTAAGACGTATCCCGCTTTTGTGGCTTGCGTTACACGCTGGAAAGAAGTTCCTAGCGGCCTGGCTACTAAACCGAGCCCCAGCTATCCGCCCGAGCCCTAGTATTACATAAGATTTCGAGATCGGCTATTCCTAACAAAATCGCGTATAGAAGCGATTATTAGATCCCTATAACGATCTCTAACTAGATAACTAATACTACTAAGGTTTATAAAGCTAAAGTTTATTAGTAAGTTAATAGTATAGGTAAATCTAAGGTATTATTACTAATAGTAGTAAGTATAAGTATTTCTATCTACTTAGGTCTAAGCGGATTATAACCTATAGCCTTATAACTACGTAAGGCTATATATACTAGCTTATACTAATCTTTTATCTACTAACTAGCTTACTATATATAATACTATTACTAAGTAAACTAATAGTACTATTACTATAGTATATTCTAATATAGTAGTACTATTACTAGACGTATAACTAGCTATATAAGTAAATACTAATACTATTATTACTACTAAGTAGCCTATCGCTATTATTATTACTATTTAAATAATACTACCTACTAATAACTATATTTAAGCTACTAGAGTAAGCGCTATTCTTTACGTACCTTTAGTCTATAAAGCTCTTAGCGTAGAAGATCTAGCTTAGAAGGAGGTTATAGAGCTTCTAGAAGTACTTCTTCTTTATATAGATTATAGTACTTAAAGCCTTAAGGGTAATAAGTAGGTCTATATAGATAGTTAGCCTTCTAGTAAGGATATTAATAGTTATAGTATATTACGAAAACTATTTTACTAATTAGGTTAATCGGGTTAATTAAGTTAATTAAATTAATCGGTATTAATTAGGTTATAGCTAAGTTGCGATAGGATTAACCTAGATTAACTTAATTAACTCGATTAATAAAACTAGGCTCTATTAATAGCTAAGCGCTAAGCTTCCCTAGATTTCTTAAATTTCGAAGCTCTTTAATAACTTATCTTTAAAACTTTAAAACTTTAAAATTTCTAAACTAAAAATTAGCTATATTTAATAAAACCTTAACGT
>KZ106992.1:0-11579 GCA_000504365.2 Pseudocercospora pini-densiflorae CBS 125139
TTTTCTTCTATATATTCGATAAGTACTTAAAGTACTTAGACGCTATCTTCGGTCTCCTAGCTAGTAAGAACGTTAGTATCGTACTATAGAAGTTATTTCTAATATACCCTTCTACTAAGCTTTTAGAGTAACGCGTATCTAGTCTTAGTTTTATAATATACGAAGAGAAGGTTTAAGCTATTTTAGATCTAAGGTTTCCTAAGATCTTAAAGGATATTAAATTCTACCTTAGCCTTACTAGATAGTAATACTAGTATATACTATACTACTCTACGATTACTACCTCTTTCGAGAACTATAAGAAAGAGCTATTCTAGTTTAGTTCTTCTAATAAGAAAGGGAAGCGTAAGCGCTATATAGCGAGAACGCTAGTATTCGATATAGACGCTACTATAGATACTAAGCGTAAGGCATTTAATATACTATAGTAGCTATACCGTAATATTAAGTTCTTATATTACCTAGACCTAGATAGGCTAATCTATATCGACCTCGATTCTTATACTAGAAGATTTACGATAGTACTTTACTATATATAGGATAATCTAGAGCTAGTTATAGAAAACGGTAAGGTAGCCTACTTTCCTATATAATAGGTATAAATAATTATATACCTTAGTAAAGTATTAATGGACGTAGAAAAGCGATATCCTACTATAGAACTTAAAGTTAGTAGCCTAGTATAGATAGCTCGTAAAACTCGTATAATATTATAAGTAGTCTATAAGCTAGTCTATATCTTTTTAGACTATATAGCCGCGCTTAGTATTACGATAGCCGCTAGTTTAGTAACTATAACCTCTACTAATAAACTAAACCTTTAGTTAGTTCGTACTAGTTAATACCTCTCTTAATTTCTAAACTTAAAGATACTCTACTAACTAGGATACCTTTATAGTATCCTAGACGCTTTAAGTAGACTAGTAGAGGATCTAGATAGAGCCGTAGACTAGATATACGATATATTAGACCCTCTTATATACGACGATCCTAACCTAGTACTTAATATATTAGATACTCTATATACGTATCTAGAAGAGTATAAGGGCGCTATTTACTTTTACGCTAATATAGTAGACGAATACTTAGGTAGATTATAGCTATAGAGCCGTTAGTCTTCTATTCTATACTTATTAAGCTAGTAGATAAATTTAAAGCTATATTAAAGAACGGCTATAAGGAAGACCTATATTAGAAGAACCTCCTATCCTAACTTAATACTACTAAGAAACGTCGCTTATAAGACGCTATAGAAGTAGTATCTAAGCCTATTAACGAAGATAACCCTACTAGAGATACTAAAGATATTAAAAGCGAGGCCGACTCGAGCCTACTAGAACTTTACTTCTTTCTACGCGATAGTCTTATATACTTTAAGGACGATACCGATAGGAGGGAACAACTCTATATTCCCTAATCGATATATAAAGAGATTCTCTAAATAGTATATAATTAATACTATTACGCTAGTTACTACTAAATCTACGCTCGATTATACGCTAGCTTCTATATATACTAAATAGGACGCGAGATTACTAAGTATATCGCGTACTACTTAGAGTATATCCTAAATTAAATACTCTACTATCCGCTATATAGTAAACTATAACCTATTAAGTACTAGCTAATCCTATTATACACTATTACTATAGACTAGATATATAGTATACTATCTAATACTAATAGATATAATAGTTTCCTTATAGAGATCTATAAGTATACTAAGTATATAATACTATATAGATATAAGTCTACCTAGACTATATAGAAGTATAGTAGAAATTAGATATAGAGCTATATTAAGATAGAACGTAATCTCCCGAATATTATAATTAGAGACTACGATCCGATTTAGTTAAGCGACTTTATATAAGCGGCCTTTAAGAAATTAGGTACTAGATTCTTTACTACTATAGCTTATTACTCTTAGTCTAATAGGTAGTCTAAGCGTACGAACTAGATAGTAGAAATCGTACTCTAGTTCTTTACTATAAACTATCTAGACGCTAACTAGTTAGACGCCTTACTATATATCTAAGCTAAGCTTAATAATATATAGAACGCTTCTATAGGGGAGGTATCTAATATCCTAATATAGGGCTTTAAGACTAACTTAGATACCCTTAATCTACTTATTAAACTCCTAATAGAAGACTATCTAGTACTACGATAGTAAGCTAGAGACTAGATATTAGACTCCTTAGCTTAGGTAGCTACTATAATAAAGGACCGCTATAACTATAAGTACTATCTAGTCTCTTTTAAGACCGGATAGTAGGTTTTACTTAAACTCTATAAAGGTTACTACCTCCCTAGTAACCCTAATAGAAAGCTTTTAGTATAGTAGACTAGATCTTTTAAGATTAAACGCTATATTAAAAATCTTATATACGAGCTCGAACTACTACTAGTAATACGAATATATCTAGTAGTTTTAGTAACCTAGTTAAAACCCTATCTAGAGGGCTAAGATCTATATAATCGTATACTATCTAAGCTAGATCCTATCGAAGAAGGGGCTCTAGATAACGACCTCTATCTAAATATATCCTACTACGAGATAGAGAGGCTCCTTTTAAGAAGAATCTCTAGTAGAAAGCTCTAGTATCTAGTAAAGTAGCGTAGCTATAGCTATTTATATAATATTTAGTACGATATTAATAATTTACGAGATATAGTAGATCTAATACGCGAATACGACCGCCTATATCTAGTATAGTACCTATAAAGACGGCGGCGAGGCGTAGGAGATATACTCGCCTACGATATAGTATAGCCTTTTTTAGACGAACGCGAATAGCTAGCCCGCCCTTCTCGTAGACCTAGCTTATATAACTCGTAACTCTCTATACTTCGACTAGCTATTCTATCTATATAGGGCTATATATATTCTTACCTTCGATTATTACTACTATTATTATTACGTACGCTATTTATTAACTAGTTAGTTACGGCTTTACTTCGTAAATTCTACGTTATTTATATACGCGCTACTACGCCCTACCGTAAGCTATATACGGCGGCTTTCTACCCTAGTAATAGCTTTAAAATATTAATAGCGATATACTTTAATTTCTTCTACTATATCTACTATATACTAGAATAGATTATATATTATATACCGCCGTAAACTATACTACTCTAAGGTATACTACTATATAGTACGCTACTTTAAAGTATACTACTATAAAGTATACTACTATAGAATATATTAACTTAGAACGTACTAAGCTATAACGCGAATATTAATTCGAGCGCTAGCTAGCGTATACTTCTAATATAGAGCGTAACTAACGTTATATACTACGCGACTAGCGTAGAGCGCTACTAGAATTAGAATATATATATAAGGAATACTAGCTCTCTAAATCTAGCTAGATATAGTCTCTAGATCGTCGGAATATATTTCGACTACTATATATATACTAAGAACCTAATCTAGAGAGTATCGATCTATATAACAACCTAATACTACTAGCTAAGGAATAGTATCTCGCTATACTATATACTATCCTAGAGACGTATATTCTAGCTATACTATTCCGCGAGCTAGATATACCTCTTTATAAGAATATAGGCGAATTTATAAACGCTAAACTCTAGACGCGGATCTATAGTATCCCGATACTATAGAAACTACTACGAAATCGAGATATAAAGATTATACTAATTATCTTATAGGACTTCTTCCTCTAGCGTAATAGCTCTAACTATACGTATCTTATATATATTCAATCGATAAACTATACTAAAGATATCGACCTCCCGCTACTACTATAAGATCTAGAAGATAATCCGCGTAGCTTATCGCTCTAAATTAAGGTTACGCTAGCTATATACTCTATTATTAACGGCTTTTAGATAGGGGATAGTAGTAGCTAGGCCTAATTTTTCGACCTACTAGAGTTCTACTAGTTTATAGACTATATAGTAGGCGGATTCTTCGACCCTAGTTAGTAGCGCTATAAGATTCGTATACTAGATATCTAGTATACTAAGTTATTCTACGACCTAGCTACGATCCTAATAAGAGTTCGTAACTACGACCTATACTATACTATCTAGATACTATCGCGATTAAATATTAACTATATAGTCTAGACTAGTAATTACTAGTAGCTACGATCCACTCTATATAACTAGACTACTACTATTCTCTTTTAGAACCTCGCCTTATTTAGTTTTTATAAGACTATACTCGATAGGCTATACGCTATCTTAAGATAGATACCGGCGTAGGACTCTATAAATATAGACCTAAAAGTAGCCTATCGCTAGATTAAGACTATTATAGTACGCGACGTTAATAGTCTAGAGAACGAAATAGAATAGTAGTTTAATAAACGCCTCGAGTAGACCTTAAACGCCTTTAATTTACTAGAATAGTAGGAGGACGAATAGTAGGTTTCGGTAGAAGATATAGTATACTAGTAGATAGCGGTACTATATATTAAGGCTTAAGAGAAGCTTATAGTCTTAGAATCTATAGATCTAATAATAGGAGAGTAGACGGTACTACTAAGCTCGTATCTAATATAGAAGCCGCTATCTATACGATTCTAGACTAATATACGCTACTAAAAGGAGCGTACGAATACTACTATATTTAAGTAGGACTAAATACGCTAGAAGGACAAGCCTAACGTTAAATAGCGTAACTATTATAGTATTCCTAGTATAGTATAGGGCGACGATAAGCCTCTTACTTAGAAGTAGTAAACTCTAAGGTATAGAACTATAGAGTAATAGACGCTATAGCTTTAGATACTATAGCCTATTTCGTACGCGTAGTAATCTACGTAATCTTTAGTAAGGTCGAAGCTATCTAGTATAATATAGAACTTCCGTAACTCGAGAACCTAGATAGGCTAGCCGTCTTTACTAGGAGATAATCCTACCTTCGACGTAAGCGACGAGAGCGACTTACTATCTAGTATCCTACGAAGTAGCCTACTAGTACCGTCTAAGTACCTAGATAATAGCCTTAAGTATCTACTCCTCTTACTCGTATAGATAGTACTCTATAGATACTATCTATATAGAACTCTAGAAAACGATCTTCCTACTATTATATAGTTCTTAGCTAGTATTCCTATCTCTTCTATACGAGTACGCGAAGAGCTACGTACTTAGCGCTCTAGTAATAATACTATAGGCGATAACGCTATAGTTATTTAGTACTAGGGCGAGTAGATACTTATATAGTTTAGCGACTAGTAATATAGTAACGTACTCTACTAATTAAATAACTAGGATTAGTATCTACTCGAACTATATTAAGGCCTATAGACTATATAAGAAGTAACGATACGATAGCGAGGTATATAGTAGAAAGCTATAATAAACGAATAATCGTAGACCTCGATATAATCCCTCTAGACTTAAGCCGTATACTAAATAGAAAACGATACTATATAATCGTAGGCTTCTATACTACCTTCGGATAACCTATAATAGAGTATAGACTACGAGTAGATTACTAACTATATCCTTATAGTATATATAGTATCTCGTCTATAAGAAAATATCCTAACTATAATCTAAGATCACTATAGCGCTAGAGTTCTTAGCTATATAGTCGATACTATAATTAGCGAACTTAGTAATATACTTATAGTTATACTAGAATCTATTATAACTATATCGCCTAGACTTATATACTTAAGATATAGAAGAGAGATCTATATAACCGCTTCTAGGCCTATATCTTAGTAGCTATCTATACCTATATAGACTTTTAGTAATAAGAACACTTATATATAGAACGCCGAATAGTAGAATACTAGAGGTAGGGATACTACGAATATAAACGCTATAGCGACCGAGGTATAAGAAGAAGAGAGTACTAGATAGATAGACGGTATTTAGTAATATAATATAAATATATAGAGCGCTAAGAATATAAATATTAGCGCGAATAGTAGTACCTAGTAGTATAGTACTAGTATAGCTCGTCTACTAGATCCTAATAATAACGACTCGAGTAGTAGCGACGACTCTAATAGTAGTAGCGATCGCTCCCTATAGCCTCTTCTTCTAGTCTATAGATAGTTACGTATATCGCTAGCTAATATAAACCCTAACGTAATTATTAGATAAATAATATTAGAAGCCTTAATATACTAGGCTATAGTAAATCGTAGCTTCTTAGTATTAGCTATATCTATCTATAGTATAGAGCTATACGATACTAAAGCCGTTACCTACCTTATAGAACTTAATAAAGTAGTATAGCTAGAAGGATACTAGCTAGACCTAGTACTTCTATAGTCCTTCGAGCGCTCTATCCTATAATAGAACGATATATAACGCGAATTTAAGCGGGTCGCTAACTATTTCGCCCCTCGTAATTAGAGTAGATTATACTTATATATCGTACTTTAGTATATAATTAATAGTATATAGAGTATAAACTATAGTATCCTATAGGAGGACGCTAACTATATCCTCCCTTTCTAAGGCAACTCTCTATATTAGATACTTAGTCTAGACCTTCCTAGCTAGATTAGTATTTCTAGTAGAGCGACTTCTTAAATATCTATATCCTAAATATCTATTCCTCTAATTCCTTAAGATATACTAGTTCGCCCTATACTAATCCGCTTATACTAATCTAGCTAGTAGGAATTAAACTCTACGTAGGGATATCCTAGCTATCTACTAGCTCTAGAAACTACTAGACCGCTTAGTTAGGAATACGACTTCGTAACTAGCGTAGTAAATACGACTACTATAAATATAACCTACGCCGCGAAAGATATATCTCTCGGTATACTATCTACTATTATACTATATATACGTACTATATCTAATATAGATACCGAGCTCGACTCGAATACTATAAGCGAAGTATAGTACTAGGCTATTCTCGCTATACTCTATCGCGTAACGAGGCTACTTACTATAATTAAAGTAACCCGAGCTATTTAAACTATATATCCTAAACTATAGATAGAGGATACTAAGAACTCTATACTAAATACCCTACTCGCTAAGTATACTAATAAAGATAACGAAGAGAGCTAGGGCGCCGTCTATATATTCGCGAATAGTAAAGTCCTCTTCTTTACTATTTTACTCTAGGATAGGATAAATTTCTAGTAGCGTATACTCTATTTCGTAGGCTAGTATAGTTTTCCCTCTAACCTCTAAGACGTAGCTAATAGTATTCCTAAGACGACGCGATATACTATAATAGATAGTACTATATCTACGCTTCCGACTATATAGAAAATCGTAACGAGAGATACGACTATAGATAACCGATTTAATTATATAGAGCGCGGTCTATATAGTAGCGAGAATAATAACTTATACTAGTAATACGAGCGCGAATTAGGACTCTAGGACCTTACTATAATAGTAGTTCTATACTATACTATAGTCCTATTATTACTATTCGATATCTATTAAGCGATTTATACTAACTTTCCTAATATCCCTATCTAGTATAGCGAGTATTAGATATAGCGATACTTTAATAAAAACGACGGCTAGAACGTAACTAATATATAGAACGCTAATAGTATCTCCTACTTTACTATAATAGAATAGAGTCGTAACTACTATCTTAATACTAGTATCCTAGTATATATAGATAGTTAGGAGATTTAGATTCTAGCTAATATCGTAATAATATAAATAGTAGAAGTTAGACTTAATCTATCGGCTACTAATACTAATATCCTAGCTATACTACTATAGCGTTCTCTAATACCCTTACTATAGTCTATACTATAGTAAGAAACCGCCCTCCTATAGAACACTATATTATTAAACGCTACTACTAGTACTACGCTTATAGTATCTCTATTAGCTAACGATATTATCCTTTTCTAGATCCTTATACTACTCGCTAATAGCCGGACGCGTACTAGTAATTAGATTAGGGTCGAAGGCCGCTACTTTTTCGATCTTAATATAGAATATATACTCGTATATATAGATATACTATATCTCGTACTATTATATCTAGCGTATATCGATACCCTTAATAATATCTACGTTATTATAGATATAGGATACTAGTATTTTTATTAGCTCTTACTAAACTATATAGATTAGTATAGACTTCCTAAGCTAGTAGATATACCTAATATACTCTCGTCGAATACTATAGCTATAGATACTACTACTATAAGTATCGTACCGCCTCTAGTAACTATAGTACCTTTAGTAAATACTATAATAGCCGACTCTATAGTACCTATAACCGCCTCTTTAAGTACTATACTAGCGAATACTACTATAGGACCTTCCGCTATCTACTTAGACGCTAATAATAAGTAATACTACCCGCGTCGTAGAGCGGTTAATATAAATATAGATAATAATCTATAGCGCTTAGGTTTAAACTACTAAGAAGATCTAGAATATATACTAGATACGCTATTTTAGATAGATACCTTAATCCTAGTATATAACGCCTATAGTATAGAGGCTCTAGACTATATACTATCTACTAGTCTCCGCCTCTCTAACTTTAAGCTTAGTATACTATATATACTCGTAGACCTTGGCCTTATTAGTATAAAGAAGGATATAGCTTAATAGTAGCTATCGACTATAGAATCGTATAGTTTTCCTTAACTAGAGTATAAGTTAATTAGACCGCCCTTTCTATATTATACTACGAACCTAAAGAATAGTAAACTTAAGATCGCTATTATTTATAGACGTTATATCCTTATAGATAGTAGAATATTTAGACGTATATATCTATAATAAATTAAGCTTACGTAAATCGAGAATATTAATAATTAGGTAATAATTACTATAGAACTACTTAGAATAGACAGCGAGACTAAGCTACTTCTTACTATACGCGATTAGTAGAAATACTAGAAGAAATATCGCTAGGACCCTAGCTACCTATTATATAGAAAGTAGCTAAATATAATTAGTATAGGTAAACTTATCTTTAAGACTAAAGATATCGAATAGTCTTTAGAGATCGATATCGTAGCGATACTAGACTACGTACTCTAGAATATAAGAAGCTATAATACTATTAATAAGAGTAGTACGCTAGTAGACGTAGCGCTAGACTACTTCTTAAGGACTACGTACTACTAACTATAAATTAGTCGTATACTACGTAGCGATCGAGACTAGATCTAAAGATCTAGCTTTAAGAATACTATCTATCTACTCGATATACTTCTATATATCTATCTAACTAAGGACGCTAATCTAGTTAGACTCTACTATAGCCTAGGACGTATAGATATTATAGGCCGATTTAATATAATAACGCCTACTTAGTAGTAGGATCCTCTACTCTATCTACTATATAAGATAGCTAAAGCTATACGTACTAGAGTACTATACTATAGTATAGCTACTCGTAACGAACTAGGATAGGTATCTTAGACTATATAGTAGGTACTAAACCCTACTTCTATATAGTAGATACTAAATCCTACTCCTAATCTAGTAAGCGCTATACTAGTAGATAGTATACTAAACTCGTATAGCTAGTACGCTAAAGCTACTATAGAATAACTCGTACTACTAGCTAAGCGCGTATCTACTATTAATTGCCTAACTCTTTAGTAGGCTCCTCTAAACTCGCCTATCGCGCCTACTAATATATAGAACTCTACGAGTAATACGCCCTAGAACTCTACGAGTAATATACCTACCTAGAATCCTAGAGCTTCTATATCTTCTACTCCTACGCTATCTATCGGAACGCGAGTTTTAGTAGTATCTAAGCCGAAACGTAAGAGGAAGTTAACGGAGGGTAAGGATATAACTATAACGAAGAAGATAAGATATATCGTTATATTAGAAAATAGCGAGTAGCTATCCGAGTTAGAGTCTAAGGAGAAGGTAAAGGCAATTAGTAAGACTATAGAGGAGCTTAAATCCTCTAGAGAAGAAGAGTAAAGATATAGCTATAGAAATATACGACTATTAGTATATAATATAAGATATAATAGAAAGCTACGAAATATAATTTAGAGGATAGAGATTAAGATACTAGTATAGTATACTAGCTTTATTTAAAAGGACGGGAGGTACTATTATAGTAGGAACGGTACTCTACTACTAAATACCTTTTCCTCGATACTATAAATAGCTTCTATAATATATTAACCTTATAGTACTATAATATCGTCTCTTATATAATACTCTTATTAGTCCTTACTTTCGTATTAGTTACTTTTATTAGCGCTAAATACTAGAAAGGGCTCTAATCGACTTAACTCGTCGGATTAATAATCTAGAGTAGTAGCGGTAGTAGTAGTAGAGCTACTATCCTATATTACTATTTACTCTATTAGATAATAAAGAAGAGAGAGTTTCTAGTAAAAGAGTTAGATACTTTATATATCTTTTTAATAGTAATAGGCCCTACTATCGGTATCTATAGTAGAATAATAGTTAGTAGAAGAAGCTAGTAGTTAACTTCGATACCGTCGTTAGTATTCTTATAGTTAACTTCGATACTATCGTCTACGTTACTATTTACTCCGCTATATTAGTAAAGAAGAGAAGGATTATTAGTAAAAGGAAGTATTTTTATATAGTCTACTAAGTATCCTTACTTTACTTAGCTTTACTTTAATTAGTAAGCGGCGATATAGATAATCTAAGCTATTAAATAAACCTCTACTAGTTCTATAGACTATAGAGCTTAGTAAGACTATTAGTAGGTATATCCTATATTACTAAGTACTTATATTATATACGTCTAGCCTTATATTCTTATCGAAGCTAGTACTAGTAGATATCTATATATTAGAGCTTAGTATCTAGTTTACTAGTATTGGCCTTAATAATACAAATAGTCTAGGTATTATTATAATATAGTATAGGTATCTTATTAAGAATAAGATCTATACTATTAAAGAATCGTTTCTACTATATTATCTCTAATCCGGCGTATAATACTATAAGGAGCTCTACTTCTATAGTAGACTTAGTAACCGTTAATTACTTTACTACTTTCTAATTAACTAGGCTATTAAATAAACTAAATATCTAACCTTCTAATAACTACCTTATATTCTTATAGTTACTATATAACGTATCTAATACTCTATAGAACTTATATAGTTTATACGAAGAGTATATAGTAATAGTAGGTCTAGTATCGTTATATTCTAAATATAGGTCCTTAGTATATAGGAGGTATTTAATATACTAGTTAGTAGTAGCTATATCTACTTTACGAGAGTTATATAGTACTTTAGAAAGGAGAGATACTACCTTAGTAATATTAGGTCTAGTTTATATAGTAGCGAAGTTTAATAATCTAATATAGCTTTAATATACTAGTATCTTAGTTAGTTATAGATAAGGCTTTATATTAGGCTAATTAGATAGTAGTAGTTTCTTATACGGCTTATATCTAGTAGGTAGTAGCGACTCGACTCTTCTACCTATACTAGTATCGATTATATACTACTAATCTATCTTCTTAGTATAGATCTTCTACGATAGCTAGAGTTACCTAGTATTATAGTTACGTTTAACTTTAATACTAAGAAACTATAAGAGCTTTATAAGATTATTAAGCTCGTATTCCTTTATTAGCTTCTACTTAATATCTATTACTTTCTACTTGTACT
>KZ106993.1:766-75689 GCA_000504365.2 Pseudocercospora pini-densiflorae CBS 125139
TTAGATAGTTCTTGTCGCTAGTTATAGCTAATTAGTTAGTAGGCGGGTCCGTATCGCTAGTTATAGCTAATTAGCTCGACGCCGACGCGGGGTCGCGCGCCCAACCCTAACCCCAAAGCTCCCTATAGTACTCTCCTCTTCCATTTCCTCTTTCCCTCTACTCCAACTCAACTCCTCTTCTTCCTCTTACCCTCTCAACCTAACTTCTCTTCTGCCTACATGCTTATGGCGTTCTCCTTGCCCTTGAACCGGGGTTCGCCTTCGCTTACGGGTTCTACGGGCTTCAGCGGCGACTGCAATGCTCGGGATGCGGTTCGGTTTGTTTGCGACATGCGCTCGGGTTTCCGCGAATTTGCGCTCCCTGGATGGCGGGCACGATGTTCACGACGTGCGATAATAGCGTTCTCGTGCAACTACACTTCCCTGACTGCGACGGGTCCTCGCGGGTTTCCTGTCGCACCTGTCAGTGCAAGCGATCGGGTCCATCGCGCGCGCCTGTGCGACGGGCAGCAATCGCGCAGTCAATGAGCGGCCATTTCTGCCGCCCTCTTTCAGCCACTGCGGCGCACAGTCGCTTCGCTCTGACGGCGCATGGGCCCAGCGGTCTTGTGCGTTGAGAGGCGTGCTCATTTTCGTGACAGCCAGTGGCCACGGTCGCGCCAGCCATGTTGCGACAAATCCATACCTTTGCACCATGTCGCAGGCTGTGTACATGACAGCAGCGTACAGCGACGTGGGTGACGAGCGAGCGACACCCGCATATGCGACACACAAGCGGAATGCCGCATCACCTTTGCCAGCAAGTCAGGTGGAGATTCGTTCGAGAAGCACCAGTCGCAAGTAGCACCGCTGCATTTGTCTCCGATCTTGATGCAACATTCTGCCAAACTGCGAAAACGACGTCGAATGTGTATCGCAAAACTTGCACACCACCTCTGCATACGTTGCAGGAGAGTGAGGAAAGTGCAGTGAGTGCAAAAGGGTAGGATGACATCGAACAATAATCACAGCCAGCCTTGTACCAGGTCCGGTGATCCACTCTTGCTCTTGACTCCAGCATCCAAGACCTATCACAGCACTTGAGTCATACCAGCACTGCCAGCTCTTTCTGCACAGATGCCTGGGCCAAAGAAATCATCTCTAGAGGCGAAGTCACTCGACGTCAAGCTGCAACTGGTATGATGGCGCAGGTTCTCGCAGCAGTCTTGACTGGGTCAGATAGCGTCCAAATGTTGCAGAGATCTCAGGCGGCAGGATCCAAGGAGTTGTGTCGCGTCATGACCAAGGCTTGCAGATTTTGTGACTACTGCTCAGATGGATCCAATCTTGAGGGTAATCATGACGAATATCGAGACGTGCACACCCCGGCATTGTGATCGAGGCTGCGAGTGATGCGATATCGAGAGCAAGTACACTTTCTTGAGGCTGGAAGAGCAGAGTTGCGCGTCGCTCGAAGAATGGTTCGCCGAATGTCTCGACAAGTACTGCTGAGAATGCTGGAGCAAATGCTGGCGCAGAGGTGTCTGGCTTGATTGCGACTGAGTTGGGTAGTCGCAGGCGTTGACAGCGTGATGGCAGGTTGTGGTGCAAGGTTGCAGCGTTGCATTGCGGCGAGATCGAGGAGGTCTGGAGGCGAGGAGGTCAGGGCATACCATCGAACGCGAGTGTCGAGAGAGTCGCGTTCAGGAGCGCATTGCCAATGCTCGATGTGTTGTATGAGGCGGCGATTGTATAAAGCGGCGGCGTTGTTGTTGAGCGCGAAGTGCTATGTACCGCAAAGGTGGAGGTGCTGCGCGTGAAGGAGGAGATGTCCGCTGATGCCAAGCCAGATAACCCCAGCTCTAAGATACCAACCTCACACATTACAGCTGTCCACCTTCAGATCTTCACAAACATCCACCAGAATTTTTCCACGCCCTCAAAACTTGCAGACACCTCAGGCACTATGGTCCCAGTGTCTCTGAATTTTTGTGCATCTCCAGACACAACATCTGATTTTTGATAATACTTCCGGGCTAACCCCAGGTAACAGCCAGCGCTATGGTCTCCACACCGCCACTTCTACACACACTCATGGCGCAATATGGCGTTCAAATACCCTCAGATAGAGCTTCAATGCTCTTGGCAGGCTCTGCATGAGTTTTGCACACTGGTATGACCTCCTACACAGTACATACTTCCGGCTGTCCACCGCAACACGATAGCAGTATCCTACTCATACGAAGCTGGATTGGCCATGTCAAAACACTTCTCTATATCCGTAATAAGTACATTTCTCGATCTGCAATTTTTGCGACTGTCCAGGATTGCGCAAGAATTTTCTGAACGCTTCCAAAGCCTGCAAAAGCATCGCGGCGTCTCCAAAAATCAGAGCACAGAGCGAATCCTTCAAAAAAATTCACAAGGCTTTTTGAGATGATCTCAAAGCATTTCCTTTGGTCTGGGAATGTTTGAAAGTGTGGTGTTGCTACAGTCATGGTTGGCGACCTCCGTCTCGCTTTTCTTGGCACGGCTTTGGTAGTTCGGCTCCATGTCGTAACCATTCAGTCTGCATTTCATTAATGGGATATGGCTTAAGGCTGTTACAATCTTGAGCACAGCATACTCTCTCTGTTTGGATGCCTTACATGAGTCCTGGAATTACCAATCGCTCCATCGCTAGACTTGTCTTTCATACGAACGTCTCTCGAAGATGTTGCGCCTTGTCTGGGCCTATCATGCCTGTGGGAAGCTGTCCCGTGCCCTTAAGGTCACGGAACTCTGGAGTACCAGATCAAGTCTTGTCTCACAGCTTCGAAAGACTTCGTCAAACGTCGACAGTGAGCCATTGCGGGACAAGAGCAGTGTCGACGTTGATACAGTTGCGTAATTCGTGGAACGAGTTTCACTGAGAAAGATGGAATGCATCTTGAGCGTCTGGACTACATATTCATTCGGCATTACATGACTCTTGCGGAAATGAAAAGGTTCGACTGGTTGATGAGACTTGGAGCAGAAAGACTGGTGGTCGCATTCATTAGTTCAACCGACAAACAAAGTATTCCCACCAGAAAGATTCTGCTAGGCCGCTCTATACATCGAAGGAACGACACACTGAACATCGTTGCAGGAACACCGAAGACATTGCATTAGACTTGGTCAGAGACCGGATATAAGCTCGTGTGGCTCTATAGAACATTCTCTCAGGCGCTTATGGCTCAGTCAAATCTATTTTTCTCCAAGCCTGTCTGAACCATCTTCGAAGCTTCCAGGATGGATCCTCATTCTTCTGAAGAGCCAGAGCTGTTGGACGGTATGATCGAGCTGTTCGGTGATGCAGTCGCCGTGTTCGAAAACTTCAAGCTCTGGCTACATGCTTCGAATCACAAGATCTGGCCGGACGAAGGCTTCGATTGGCAGTGTCCACTCGATGAATGTGTAATTGCTGAGTTACGAGAGAATCCTCGCGGGTGTGTAAGATTTGAAGTGTCGAGACAGCTGAAAGCTGAGCAGACCGCCGAATGATACATCGCTCGTTGCTTTCTTTTGCTCGCTCGATTTCCTGATGACTGTTTTCAACAGAAGGTCGTCGTCATTACACATGTACAGTGCGTTTGGACTGCTCTGGAAATTTTGACAATCCAGATGCAAAGATGGTTGCTCTCACTGCCGAGATTGCCAGCTGATCCAGACACTTTGTCGCGGCATCTGCTATATGGGCCAAGCAGAATAGATGCACTGGATAATGTAGCGACACATGGTCGGCAAGAGACATTGAGTACGTCGTCAGACGCTGAGCATGATCTATCAATCAAAGAGCAAAGGAGGACAGCCTCGGGATTGAACGCGCGAGGTATACTTGGCGTAAAACGCTGGACTCAATTCCACCACCAGATTCTTGTACGCCAATGATGTTCTTGGAGAGTTCTTCATCATGCTGGCGTCCTCTGTCAAAGGTGGACACTTGCCCGGACCTCAATGATTAGGACTGAGTTTCAAGGCATTGTTTGAAGTGTCAGAAAAATGAGTATGAGATCAGTAATATCCTGACAGCATTTACCTAGCGTGTGACAATCAAAGAGCATGTATGACTCTTGTCAATCAATCGACAATCGCGAATTCGAGCAAACTGAGGGTATTTTGCGTTATTTGCTGGCTTAGTAAATGAGCATTGATTGTGGCAAGGATCTTTCAGGTTTTTCTAGTGAGATCCAAAGACAGCAGTCCAGACTTTCGCGCGTGATACTCGCGGACAGTGTGCTCAATCCAGCCAGGATAGTCCTCCATAACCGTGCAGACGATTGAGATCCGGCGTAAGGCTGCGGCTTGGCGTCCAGCAGCATTTGAAGTTGTGCACTGGTGTGAAATTACTTGTAGCGATAAGCCATCTTCTGAAAAGGCAGGGAATTTGTGAGAAACGCATGACTTGGTAGAGTCAACGGCAATCTTTTCCCGGATGCAGCGCAGAATCTGTGGATGCAATGTCCCAAGTAGTGAGACCAGCTTTGTCAAAAGCGAACGAGGATCACGAGCTTGATATTGCGGAGCTTTATGGACAGCAACGGCTGCAATCCGCCTGAAGATTGCTAGTCTGAATAATACAATACGGTAAGATAAGGGTGGTCAGCTTATGGAATGCTTGATGAGTGATCTAGGTCTACCATCTTAATTTTTTTCGATGGCTTATTGTTCCTTGCAGGATCGGGTCTTGGGCCAAGTGAGGTGCATGATGAAGTCCACCATCGAAGTTGGTGAAGGTTTGGTGGATGTCACCTCACCGTCTTGCCGGTCATTTCGAGAAGCATATATGGCAAACGAAGTAGAAGAAAAGCGGATTGTTGTTACGTCTATACCCAACTGCAGTTAGAGATTTTCCGATCACTAGGAGTACTAGGCGTCTAGGGTCTTCTCAACGACAAGGCGGAGCCATAAAGCCACCATGTTAGGGATGCGTGTCCGAGCTTTTCGATTATGCTTAATGCTACTTGAACTCCTTCTACAGCCTTGACTATACTCCATGGCTCTGAAATACGTTCATAGAGCCCTTAGTGAGTCGGTCTGCAGATAATATCAAGCTTCCGTAGGCTTATGCTATGCGTAGCCTCTCCTGAATAAATGAAGCCTCGACATGAGCCTCCAGAATCTAGAGACATACGGCAACGGTATGCATGGCGGAGAACGCAAATACAACAGTCTGCCCCGCTTCTCTTGATCATTAAATCTTGGGAAGACAGGATTCAGCTAAGTGACAGCAAGCTTGAGCAACTCAAGTCTACGATGCATAGTATTGTTTGTTTTACACAGAGGCTATATCTACGTTCGTCACACATGCTGCATTGTGTCAGAGTCTGGTCATGCAAATCGCAATAGACATAGCTGACATAATGCTCGATCTACCGAACATTGATTTAGCAGTTCTCGAGATCTTTCATATGTTTGACCGAGGCTGGCAGAGACAAGACGACACTATAATCATTCCTTTTACCGGCACTGCTCGCAATTCGGAGAGACCAGCATCAAAGCAAAGCTCACAAATCGTGGCCTGAGTGGTCCTTCTATGTATGTTGAGACTAGGCTGTCGATCACCGAGACACCGATTGAAACTCCGCTTCGCTTGGTCGAGATTGAAGATCTGGCTGAATCAATTCCAAATGTAGGCGCGATGCAGTCATAGCTCCCGGTATTGACAAGTATCCACCGGCCCTATGTGAAGCATCAATCAGGATCTTGGAGCTGGGAACTCCATGACTTCATGTCATATCACGATGCATTGAAAAGAGTTCAAGTCATACTGAGACTCAGACATGCGATATGCCGTCGTTACAGAGGCTCATACGGCTGAAGGCTGCTCAGCAATGTCGCTTTCTGGTTGATTGAGATATTCCCAAGGAGCATGTGAGTGCTGAATCCATTTTGTATCGAAAGGCTTTCTAGACGCGTAGTACGGTCATGGTCCACCAGAACATCCCACAGGCTTGGTGGATGTTTCACTCACTTGGTGTTCTCAGAGTCTCACTCGCAAAGGTGTCTTCTGTCGCCGTGTGAGACAAAGGTAGAGAAAACCGGCAGGCCGAGTTGAGACCGTAGGTCTTCGAGGGCCATCGTCTCGAGTGGAGTTCCTCCCAACGCGGGAGTGAGAATTGAATAATGCCTTAGAAGGTCTCTCGGACGCCTTTCTGCATGGATCCAGCCGGGTAATACGACTCAAGCAGTATGATCCGAGGATGCAAAGTGTGGCAGATCTATGGGCTTGGGCCTAACAGCCTCCGATGCAGTCGTCCTATGGCAGTCAGAAGAGCCAAGCCGTCTCGATAATGTAGTCTTTGCTAAGTCGTAAGCGGCTTACGAAGGCGTAGTCGGACCCATCTCAAAGTGGTTGATTCGCAAGCGACCGCTGAGGACTGTCTCGATGCATGCAAGACCTGAAGCAACATGGCGCTGATAGAAATGGCCTCTCTCTGACGCATTGGGACGTCGAACATGTGATAATACATGCTCATCGGCCACCTTGCTTTCACCATTCCTGCCGGCTTATCCTACCCTCGGCTCAAACGCTTTTCTGATGGTAGCTTCGGATGGCTCTTCCTACGATCTCAAGTGCCGTCTAGTGTAGCATCGGCCTTCAATGATATTGCTTTTCAAGCAATGTACGACGAGCAAGCAGCCTAGTGGTAGCAGCTCCATTGCAGGGACCTGATTCCTAGAGCTGAATGAAAAGTGCCAGCCAGCGAGCTCGTGCACGCCAAGGTCTCGCAGTGCAGTTGTCGTTAGTGTGCCCAGCATGTTAACAAAGCTTCAACCTTTCCATCTATGCTGACCTAGCACTGTGGCTTTTTGCGGAGACCTTCGGGGTTGTCAAGTGATTCTGTTGAGCAGCGGGGACTGGTCTTTCTTTGAGCTCAATCAGAGCAGTAGCAGCTCCGAAGACAGGCTTCGAAACAGTACAATTGAGCAAACTCAGTGGACCAACCGACTGAGCAAGCTGTATCGTAGGAGGCCGTGGGCGATGACGGCAGAACATCGATCTGCCTCTTATACAAAGCTCAGTTTGTAGATCACTCTGCTCCTACTACGTCTGCGCCATTATGCAGGCACATTCTCCAATCCGGACGATGTCGCCGAAGCCGTAGAGCACGCATACACTACAATCCCCTACCCGATGCAGGTCCTTTTGTAATACCTGATTCGATCTGATGACTTCGCCAAAGCCGTCGAGCACGCATACACTGCGACCTCCGCCCAGAAGAAGGTCCTTCGCCGAATGTTCTTCGATCCGGACGATTTGGCCAAAGCCGTTGAGCACGCGTACACTGCGATCTCCCGCCCGAAGAAGGTCCTTCGCCGATGATCGTGAAGATTCCTTTCGACAGAGCCGAAAGCCGTTGAGCACGCATACACTACGACCTGAGACCCGAAGAAGGTCCTTCGCCGAAAGTCCTTCGAACCGGATGATTTCGCCAAAGCCGTTGAGCACGCATATACTGCGACCTCTAACCCGGACAAGGGCCTTCGCCGAACGATCATGAAGATCTCCTTCGACAATGCTCATCAACCCTTTGCAAAAGATGCACCGTAAGCATCTGCAGTATTCGACTGCAGAGCAAGCCGGGTGCCTTCGTACACTGCAGAAATGACACGAGCTGCCCAGATGACAGGCAGACGCCATCAGTTGTCATGCCCTACCGACTTTTGCTGACAATCCTCTGGTGCAAGGTGAATGCTGACGGCGCTGTGAACACGCAATGCAACGAACACGAGCACTATCACTATGGGCCCGCACAAGAGTACGGTCTCGTGGCTTAGAGGGATTCAATACAGTCTCTTGAAGGCATCGGACTGAGCAGTTGGCCCGGGAGTCGAGATGGCGTAGGAGTCTCCCACTGTCCAGTCGAATGAAAGTCCGGACGAGTGCGTTAAAAGCAGGCTCGACTGCCTCGAGGTTTCTAATGAAATGCTTCGACTTGCGTGCAATTCAATGCATGCCAGCGTATGATGGAAGAACGGTATGAGCAAGACGTTGGATGCATGAGGGTATCAAGTACATGCTTTGAGCTCCTCCGAACAGCCCTGATCTGAGGACAGAAGCATTTGGTTTCTCATGAGCAGGGCTTATGGACCGTATCCTGTGGTGAACTCGCGACCAGGGTGGCTGCCATGAGGATGGTGATGTGTCGAGTGCACGACCTCTGCTTGCTTGAGCTGAAATGAAATACAAGCCAAGAGTCCGCTTCCTCAGACCAGTCCATATCGTTGAAGCGACCGAGAGCTGGGCAGTGGAGTCTGCTGCCTTACTCCTAAGCAGCTCTCTTCACTGCTACCTCTTGCGAAGATAGAGAAAGGAACTCAGTACCTCAGAGATGTGTTAGGAGTGAGCTATGTCTACATATCGCGATCTCTGCTTGCAACGTACCTCAACTTCGAGTGGATGCTAGGTGAGATTCACAACACTTGCACCCAAACCACGTTCCAGTACAACCGAGAAGTATACTGCTCTCGGAGTCAGTCTGCCTGCCGTTAGATGTTCCAAACCGAAGCCGCCACCGCAGCATTGATACGCGGCCTGAGACCGTGGACAGGCTTTACAATGAGGCGTACGCTTGCTGCTCTGGCTCCGAGCCCCAAGGTTTGAGGCCAGTCACCTGACAGCGACGATAGTCTTCCATCTGCTGGTCCTCTCCTCCAAGACGTCGGCGTGGTGCGGCGGCTTGATGAAAAGACGGGTAGTTCTCATCGAAGGACTCTTCGAAGAAGCATGTGAGATGCGAAGCAGCATCATGTAACTATGGTATCAGCGTCATAACAGCAACGGTCAGTCGACTGAAATCTGGTCAAATCAATGATGTACGTTACCGCATTCATTGTGGTGGGGCGAAGAGCTGCTGAGGTGCATCTTGCCTGAAATTGATGCCGTGTGAATTGAGTAAGGTCGTCAGCCTTTCAATCTCGTCTGCCAGTTCGGCCTGGAACTTCTTGCGATTCTCGATGGTAGCTCTGGCCTTGTCTTTGAGGTCATTGTGCGTGTCGTGCAGAGCCTGCAGCTCTTCCTCTTTCTGGCGAAGCTTCTGTTGAAGATCGTTCAACTGTTTCTTCTCAGCATCACGTTGCGCCGCGATCTCTTCTTCGGACTGGCGAGTCTTCTGCTGAAGTTCACTCAACTGCTTCTCGGCTTCACGTTGAGCCTTTTCGGCTGTCTGTTGCTTCACAGCATTCTCGAGCAATTCAATTCGGCGGAGCGTGGCGTCTCGTGTCATCTGGTCGACACCAAGTTGGTTCTCTTGCAGTGCTATCTTCCCACCGGCTTCGAGCTTCAATAGCGCCACCCGCTGTCGTAAAGCAGCATTTGGGTCGTTGTCACTCAAGCTAGGCGGAGGAGGCAATTTCGCCATCCGAGCCTGTGCGTACGATCCGGCGTGTATCGAACTCACTTCGTCTTCGTCCTCCCACTCGTCGTCGGAAGCTGAGATCTCGCGCCTATCCTTCGGTGGCACAGTCTGTCGTGTTGCACTGAGGGCCTGAGGTGGACCATCTCGCGAGCTGGGCCTGTAGGCCAGCTGCTCGTTGTCATTCAAGTCTTCCGCCTCACTGGCATGGACTCTGCCGACTCTGGTTGGGCGAGCCATCGCATTGATGGAGCCGCTTCTATCTCTTCTGGTGAGGTCACCTGCCGCACTGGCAGAAACTCTCCGTTCACTCACGCCGCGACCGGTATCAACTCCATCGCCTTCGCTATCGTCTCCAGGGAGTGGTGGCGCCATGGTGGTTGGTGAGTGTGTAGTTGGAAGAACAAGTGCGCGTTACTTCGCGAGTTTTGCTGGTTGCTGTTGACGGTACCTCAACGGCTTTGCAGGCCACGAGCGCAAGCGCCAACTTCACCCACAACACCTCACCCGCAACGCAGAGCTTCAGCCGGCAAGCGAGCGTGCAAGTACACAATGAAGGTAGCTATAGTGAGTGGCCGGAGGTTCCTCATGCATAGACCTCTATGATTTGGAGGTTGAAGTAGACTGCTTCGACAAACTCTACTCCGTGAGGTTGCTTTGTGAATCTTGCCTCCCTGACGTCCTTGTTACAGCGGCGCAAGTTGGCGTTATGAAGCCGAAAGCGCATGCGAGGCCTGTTGGATCTTGGCTAATTGACATGCATTTCATGGTCCGGTATTGCCGTTTTCGTTCAGCACGCTCGTGCTCAGGTGCTCTTTACTACGTGATCCAGCTTACAAGCCACCTACAAAGATCCTCATCTAGTAAGTCGATGCCTACCACGTCAGTAGCCTTCGGCATCTGGCACGTACTGAAAACTCTCGCAAAACCAGCAGGCGGACGTGTTTCAGACCCATCTTTACCCAGACCTTCTGCTTTGTTTAGAGCTGGTCACCTCCTTTCGAGTGCTTCGTCCCGTTCGAGTTCTTCCCTGGCTTCACATGACCTGCCAAGTTGCTGAACATGGTAGCACATCCGCTTCTGATAGAGAGTTGATGAGTGTCATGTCATCAGGACCCGCTGCGTCTGGCATGGGCACCACTTCGACGGAGTCGTTGGAGGGCGATATGTCTCCATTCGCTCAATCCCCTTTCGTCGTGCAGTGCGTGGACGCAACGAGAGGCTGTACTGGTGGCGTCACCGCAGGCGCCGGCCGTGTGTACATAACCCGGTTGACAAAGCCCTAGTGAAACGGTACTATGCTTGTATTGCCAACACAATATCGACCGGAAGGCCACGGACAGCACAAAGCGGACGCCAAACTCGTAGTCGTGATTCTTGTATTGCATGTCTTCTCAGTATCCAGCGATCAATGTGTCCGTCGCAGACTAGATGTTGCGGTTAGCATTGGCGCCAGAGAAGCCTCATGCGAACGAGGCTGCGTTACTGGGTGGGACTCTGCCTGCCTGAAACACACGCGCATACACCAATCGCGTCGTGTTGCATAAGCAAGACATACCTACTATCATTGTCAGCGTCATATGGACTTCACCTTAGCAGCCACATACCTCCAACGACGATGAGATGAAGAGATGAAGAGATGGGCTGTTACCTCGCAGACTGCGTCATTGATAGCTGGTGCTGGTCTAGGGAAGATTACCCACGCACTCAGCGAGAAACATCGCGGATGCCTCTTCTTTTCTTCTGTCTTCTGTGGCAGTGATGCTTGCGAGAGTGTCGCAGGAGTCCTTGTGATTGATTTGGTGACGCACTCAGCGAGGTTCATCGCGTGTGTCCGAAAGCACTTGGAGTAAGTGCATAGATTGTCTCCGTTCGCTCCTCGACCTGGCAAGGCGCTCTACCGAAATACCCACAGACGATCACATGCGTCTTATGCAGTTTCCAACATTGGTAGACTCAACCAATCAACCCTATCTATTGAGCTACCGCTACCTTTCAACTCCATAAAGCAAGTGCACAGCGGAGGATCTGTGGCTAAGAGACGCAGATGACACACGGAGTCCCTCTCACCCGGACTCTTATTGGCGCAAGACCTCTTCTTGCCTTTCAAATAGTCCTCCATGCCACAGCGTGCGGTGTGGCTACCCTTGAACCCGCGGGATGTACACCACCTGGCCTCGCGGTTTGCCGCTGTCCATAATGTCATCGAGCTTGCAATTCGCTGGCAGCGGCCCTCGGTCAGTGGATCAATGCCCACACGCAAATGCGGCTTTGCCATGTGAGTAGAAGAATGTGTCATTCACCTCATAGAATATGGTCCGCGCCAACCTCGTGCGACACCACCATGTGACAAATCCGGCCTGCTCACTCGAGATTTTCGAATGGTCGTTGTTTACGCTACACTCAGTCAGCCATCGATGCACTCAGTGGAATTGGAAGAAGCCTGCATAATCAGTCCTCCTTCAAGCACTCAAAGCTGTAGACACATTGGCCGATATGCAAGCTCTTGTTTTGGATCAATCGAGTTCCGGTCGCTTTCGTGTGATGTGATGACATCTAACACAACTTCTGCTGCTCCTTGACCTTCTCCATGTCCCTGCGAATACTTGCCGAGCTCCTGATGAAGATCCGAGCAGACCGAAGTCTGTCAAATCCCAAGTCCTTGGACTGCACTGCCCACGAACCTGTACTGGCAGCCATTTGTCATACCTGACTTAAGGCTCCAACTCCAATTTTGCAAGAAGGTCATCAATGCGACCCAATTGCGCGAGTCTTTCTTGCTGTTGATCTCGCAGAGCTATCAATGATCGCTCTTCTCTCCGGTGGATAGATCTGAGGCTCGCCTCGAGTTCTCTCGTCTCTTTGTTGTAAGCAGCTATGCGTCTTGATTCTGCTTTCAAATTCTCGTTGAATGGGCCAGTCTTGATGTCTTCGAACAGCCATTCATTCCACTGGTGGTGCCCTGCGTATTTCGCAGTCGAACCCTGGCTGCCTCCTGCTCGGACGCCATTGAAACCACGTCCATGCCAAGTGTAGGACCGTGTGATTAAACTGAATAGAATCTCAGCATAGATTGGTTGCTGAGGGTCATTTGAAAGTGATACGACATCACCATCGAGGAAGTATGTCTGCGGGAACAGCACTTGCGCCACAGTCATGAATAGCTTCATGATGCTATTTGTGTTCGTCGAGCCGAGGTGGGATGCAAGGCGGACTGCGCCGTCATCTGTGTAGCCCGTGTACCTCAGGTGAAAAGGTACCCGGTCATTGTCAGTTTTGCCGCTCTCCTTCAATTCGATGAGCTGCTTCTCGAGTGAATCACAAAGTTCACGTATCTTTTTGATTAGCTGCGCATTGGCCGCTAAGGGTCTTGAGCCATTTCTTATGGCTTCTTGTTCTTCTTGATCCAGAGCCTCCTTCCGCGAGTGCGACTCCAGACGTATGGCAAGATTAATGTCTTGCTCTCCAGATGTTTCTGGTTCCATGTACTGGCGTACGCTCTTGATAATCTCGAGCATCTCACCGATGGTGGTCGAATGACCGTACTTGTCTGTCAGCTCCACAACATATGTGCATGGACGCTTGTGGGAGCGGCGTCGATTCCGCTTCAAAACGAGCCGTAGCTCTTCGTCTCTGAGCTTCGAGTAGCGCAGACCGGGACCGCAAAGTGCAGTCAGAACCTTGGCAGGCGTAAACGCAAGGAGCGTTCGTACCATGACATGCCAGGTGCTGAGGGACATGCCCTTGGCCTCTGGATGATTAGCAAGCTCGGGATATGTGGCAGCGGCGATAGACCAATATCCTCTTCGGGCGTTTGCCCACATCTCATTGTTTGAGATTCTCTCTTGTTCCAACTGGAGGTCTTGTCTCCGCTGGGTGGCATCAATAACGATGTCTTCGTCTTCTTCAAAGTCTCGGGTGACTTTTGTGTCAATCCACTGCTGACGCAGCGGAAGAGGCACTTGGTCTTCCCTCACCTGCTTGTACTGCTGCTCGCCATACTTGATCGTGTACAGAAGCTCGCTGTTTTCGCCGACTTTTTCATCGACAATCTCACCTTCGTATTCTGGATTTCCGAGGTCCCTCAGATCTCCGTTGTACCGGCAATCATCACAAAGGAAGTCGCCATCATTCTCATCAAAGTTCACACAATCAGCATGAAACTTTCTCGGTCGTAGGTGTCGTGCCGATTGGCACACGACTACTCTGCTGGATTTGGGTAGTGTTGGTACGCAATTGCACCACATCCTACCAGTGAACATGCTGTGGGCGGGGTCGTCCTCGCTGCCAGAGCTTGCTCCTTCATAGTCAACCGCATCGCTGCTGGGCGGCGACGTATCTTCGGGATCGGATGAGTAATAGTCTCTTCGTCTCCTTCGCACGACTTTCTTGCGCGAGCTGCGAGCCTTCACGATGCGTCGCGTGTTCCGTGCAATTGGTGATTCCACTGCCGGTCGGGCAGCTTCCTCTTTCTCATCTGGTGATTCCACCGCCGGTCGGGCAGTTTCCTCTTCCTCTTCTCTCTCTCGAATATCATCGCCTCTGGTCGCCATGGCTTTGTGTGAAAGAGTCAGAAAAGATTGTCTGGTTTTGATGGTGGCCAGAGAGCCGTGAAAAGCCTGCGGCCGATATTCTTTCCGCGGAAGTGCCAAGCTTTTAAACCGTTGAACTCGAACTCACGACAGGGATCTCTACCACAGCACGTTGGATTCAGAGTCGCGTACCATTGAAAGCTGGCCACAAAAAGAAGGTAGGTTCTGATATGGACAAGTTCGGGACTTTCGATTCAGCTATGCCAGGATGGTCAGCAGCGAGGACTTTCACCATCAGCCGGCGCATTTATCCTTGAAGTACAGTCTGGTCGACTCGGCGCAGAAGATATGAAGCCTGTTGTTGCACGTACACATGCAAAGCCGCGTTGTGCATGAACAAGACCACATGGCCAGAATGTAAGCCGGCTGCATCGCGGCATCTGGCGAGATTGAAAGAATGTCGAGGATTGCAAAACCATCCCAAGCTATGCATGGTCGATGCACCAGTACCAATCTCGCGTGAGAGACAAAAATGCTGATCTCTGCAAGGACAATCAAGGTGGAAGTAGCAAAAGCCGAAAATGGATCGAAGAAAGGGAGCGGGGCGCTTTGGCTGACAACGTGAGCACCTATCGCGGTGGAGGGGATGACATAGTTTTCGGGAGGATCGGTAGGCTCTGATCTCTCAGATAATCGAAGCCCCGTCCGGCATTGAGTTTAACGTTCAGCTCTCGATTTACTGTAATGAATGCCTGTTGTGACCAGGAACAGAAGTCGGATCCTTCCAGATAGCCACAGCAATTGAAGGAGCTTTATAAATGAACAGCTCCGACAGAAAAGCTCTTGCTATGTTTATAAGAAAGTCAAAGATACGTTGTGCAGAGGCAACACTATTCTCTGTGGTGTCTCAGGGGTCTTCGTCGCTTTCGTGCTTCTTCAGAGCTCGTTTACTCTTCTCTCTTCCTGATCTCCAGGGGTTGTTATTGGTATGGACATCCGAGATGAGTTATCGGGCGGCATGGTGCCCCAGACTGTCGGCGACCAGACCTAGGCATACCCTCGTCCAGCTATCGAGACAAATGCAGGGAGTCTTGACGGCATTGAGACAGCTATGTGTCCAAACGACTCTCAGACTAATGCTACTTTTCAATGACTGTGCAGAGACCCAGTATGTCGTGACAGCCAGCTCCAGTTGGAGCAGTGTGAGGATATTGCGTCTTCCGTAGCACCATTCAACTCCAACCACAAAGACCAAGAACAACATCAAGCAAGTCAGCGATCTCAGCATTCTCCGCGCATCACCTAGCAGATTCTGACGCAAAATAGGATGGCCTTTTACGGAGGCAGAGGAGGCGGAAGAGGCAGAGGCCGCGGAAAAGGTGAGATGGTAGCCTTGGGAGTCCTGCGTACGGTACTGACACATTTGCGCTCTTCTAGGAAGCGATCGAGGCTTCGGTGGTTACGGAGGAGGCGGTCCTCCAAGCCACGGCGGCTACGAAGGCCCAAACACGGGCTTTAAGAGGAAGCGTCTCGACAGTGACGCATCCCACTACCAGCGCGCGCCAGATTCGAATGGCGAACAGGGCTTCGGTTCCGGTGGCTTCGCAGCTGCCTTTGAACAACAGTCGACTCCAGCCGATAGCTGGAAGGGATTCGAGCAAGAAATCCCAAAGAAGTTCGAGAAGCTGGACCAGGCTTTCAAGGACAACGAAGAGTCGGAGGCAACGATCCGGCGTATCGAGAACTGGCTGCGCAAAGAGCGCGGCTACACCAAAGAAGAGATCGCCGTCCTTTATGGCGAGCGCACGGCGGAAGCTGAGGGTAACTCGGCGGATGCACCAGAGAAGATGGAGGGTGTGGAGAGAACCAAGAGGTTGCTCGGAGAAGCACCCCCAGCCAGAAGTAAAGAGGAGCTAGCACAGTTCCTGGAGTTCGTGATGGTCACCAGGCCCGTCTTCGAAAAGGGAAAGGGCGCATGCCGAGGCTTCTGGAAGGAGGCCGGCTGCGACAAGGAGGGTTGCACGTATGATCATACGGATCCTCTCCAAACGCTGGACAGTCAGCGCATTATGACGCTGATTATACAGCAGAAGTGGTCTGAGTTGCCCGTCAACCTTGGACTCTGGCTGGTAAGTGCAATACCACTTTTGTTTGACAAGAAATGCTGCTGACTGTTCGGATTCCGTAGGAGGAGAAGTGGCATCAGTGGGTCTGCTTCCACTCTCCGCGTAACGCGCGTCTTTTTAGATGATCGCGTATGCGCTGCGGTGGCTCTTCTTTCGAAGGGTATTGCTGTTCGGGAGGGGAGCACGGGCTTTTGCTCCGTTGTCTTCTTGGCCCCAGGGTGCGTTGTGGAGCTACCGATTCGCGGGTGACACCGTGAGGAGGCAGCGCTGAAGCAACGTGCTACATCGTATCTTTGGCTGCGGCCGTGGAGCGGAGTAGCAACACCATTGCCCGAGAGGATGCGAGATGAAGTTCGAATAGAGGTGTATCCGCTTTCACGGTTCCCACCAATCGCGCCCAGCTGCCTGATCAGGTATGGCTGAGCCAAGCACTCTCTCCCCGACCAGCTGGACAGCTACGAGACCTGTTCACAATCATCATCAGAATCTCCTTTGAGGAAGAATGTGTCGAGCATATGCGTCTCGCATCTCATCAAACTCCAAATTCGAATCTCCAGAGTACGCCATCCAATCTACGACTCTCCGACGAAAGCAAATACCCTTCCAAAGCTTCCGAGAAGATTGAGAAATGTGCATCGAGACGAAAAGATCATTGTCTCAGAGAAGAGGTCGATGCCGAAATGGTATACTCGTCTTTGGGTATAAGCCACGACTCCAGCGGTGTCAGAGATAGCAATGCTGTCTACTGCTGTGCTTCGTAGCGAGCACCATTCGAAACATTGCTGATACTTGAGCGCATTCCTTTTGGATACGTCCAACACCTGAAGATGAATACTTCGCAGAGGGAGACGTGGATGAAGGATGCAAAAACCTCTTGGCCAAGCCGAGCTTTGCGGAGTCTCACGATACCAGGCCATCTGCAGGCTTTTCTGGGACGGCAATGCTTACGGCCGCACATCAAGAGAAGGAACTCTCGCTGAGCTGGTTCCGAGATTCTGTGAAGTCCCACCTTTGGACATCACCGACCACTTCCATGCCCTTGGAGAATATGCACTTCATCAGCTTTCACGGTTCCTTCGAAAAAGATCAACACTTGCAGCTCTCCTTCTCCGACCCGACGCCGCAGCGCTTGAGTTGATGAAAAAGATAAGGTTGGCTCAAATCCTGAAGCGGATATGAGACCCGAAAATGCTATCCGTGAGGATGCTTCTCGCGATGAGGTGGCCGTTTCCGACGCAATGCGGGCGTGCTCGAATGTTCTCATTGAACATGTTCTTTCTGGTGATCGATCTGGTCTTGCGACATATCAATCCGTGCCATCTATTCCTCTGTCATGGCAGTCTCCTCCTCCGCCTTCGCTGGCTCGGGCGCCTTCGGCTGCGAAGCCTCCAGCAGCCTCTGCTTCAGCTCCGGTGGGACTCTATCAGAGTCCAGACAATCTGCTGATGCAAGAGCCAAGTATAATGGGCTCTTGATCGTAATCTCCTTCTTTCCGGAGACCTCATCTCGCCTATCAGCCTTGAATTTCTCCTTGTCGTCGGCCGTCTTGAGCTTGTTGAATGTCGGGAAGACACTCGGCCAAGTCAACCCATGCTGCGGGTCAGGAAACGTATCTCGGAACAGATCGAGGACCTTTCCCACATCGTGCTTGATACCTTTTTGGGACTCTGCCCAAGCAGCATCACCGAATTGGCCGCGAATGTGTGCTTTCAGCACCGACATCTTCTCGGCATTTCCTAGGGCACGTTGTGCCTCTCTCTTGTTGGCGGTGTCGAGTGCTGCGACCGCATCTCGCATCTCATTGCCACTTGGTGGCGTGTAATGTTGAGAGGCGACAAAGCATTTGTCGCCCTCATGATCGCCGCCGCATAGAGCGCACAGCTCTTCGCAGCGCTCGCGAATATGGCCCGGCTTGAGGCAGTTGGTGCACCACTTGCCGGAAGACATCTTCGTTCGATGTCGTCTTCGTCTTCGTCGTCTTCGTCTTCGTCTTCTTCGTCTTCGTCTTCGTCGTCGTCGTCGTCGTCGCTGTCGCTGTCGCTGTCGTCGCTATCGTAGTCGTCGTAGTCGCTGTTGTCGTGTTTAGTATCCAAAGTGAAGCTGGATGCGAAGCTCAACATCTCGAAACGGCACTACCCGCTTTAGCGAGCAGCAAACCAGCTGCAGTATTCTCACCTTGCACATCAATACAAGATCAGCATGACATTGAATGGCGTACACACGCAAATGCGAGAACAATGCGAGGCTGAAAAATAGCAACCAATATCAGTCTTACATAATGCAGCGAGATCACTACAGACATGTGGTGTACCACCACCAAGCACATGATCATAAGCACGGAAGCCGGACACTTCCGAAGTCTATTCGAGGCATGTCAACTGGGGTATTCAACTCGTGTCTGACAGCTACGCAAGGCTCCAGCTTTTTTATACGATGAACGTACCTAGATATACAATAGCGTGCTTCGTAGCGACCTCGCATTCGGCGAGATAGAATCATGTGGCAACGGTTAGCCCAGTGCAACACAAATTACGATGGTATATCAATGGCGATGGAGGACATACCATACAGTTGCGTCTTGCAGTAGACATCGTTAACAGCATTCGATACCTTTGAGGTAACAAATCAGCACTTCAACACGATTGACACGGGGTCCGAAGCCATCATAAAATCCTGAAAGACAGCCATGTCTCTTCTTCACCGCCGCGAACTCATCGACTGCACTCTCAAATCCGACGGCAAAAGTTGGGACTGCACGGAGAATGGTTGGATGCACAAATGGGGTCGTTGGGTATTTATGGGAGTTGGAGCAGGATTCTTTGTCCTTCAGATCATTGCTTTCATAATCTGGGCGTAAGTCGTGCGAGTAGAAGGGTTCGAGACGCGGAGCGTCTTTCTCTTACCACGAGACCTTGCTGATAGCCGACTCTTCCCTCTCACAGAAAGCATTCGGCCAAGAAGCGAGCAAGAATGGGGTTGGTACCATATGTCGGAACTCAATGGGCGTACCCTAAAGGTTATGAGGTGAGGATGGGTGAACCTTTCGTGTCGCATACTGTCAAGAGGTCGACGGCGGATCAGGTTGAGATGGGGAGGTATGGGAGTAGTCGCTGAGGGTATGCGATGTGAGATTTGTGAAGGGGTGGAAGTTGTGGCTCAGCGATTGCTCTCGGATTAACGGCCTGTAAAAATGTTGGTACTTCCAGTACATTGGTGGCGGTATCTCCTGCAGCGGCTGCGATGAATTTCATGTTGCAGAATGAGGGCGACAGCCATGCTGTGGTAGCGAGGATCGTCTATGTTCATGCCGAAGACGGGCGAGTCTACCACACATTCCTGCTGGAAGGGCTCATCGCCTGGCAGCCAACTTCGCACTAGGCCAATTGATTGATGTACCGATGGGGTCGCGTCGATCCCTGCCCATCTTCCTTCCGCCTGTTGTGCGGAAAGGCCAACCGCGTAGAAGCTTCTTGATCCTTGGCGCCTTGGGGCATGAGCGAGGCTGACCGGTCAAGCATCCTAAAAACACCTGGCTCGTCAATCACCGGATCTTGAAAGTCGCGCGTGGGAAGTCGGAGTGTAGTCTGTTGAGTCGGCATGAGATACCAAGCAGAAGATTGGGGAAGACACCGGAGCGTGACACCGGGGAAGGGCTGTCACAACCATTTGGCGTCGCTACTTGACAGCATGCTTGTAGTACTGGCCATCCAGACGGCGCTCCGGGCCACTGTCGGACACCTTGCTTGCATCTGAATTACGGTGAGCATCCAAAGGCGCAGAGATCTCTTCAAGTGTTTTGCCTCTCGTTTCAGTCAGGCAATACCAGCTGAACAGAGCAATGACAACATCGAACAAGCCCCAAAGCAGGAATGTTCCCCAATTCAGATCCCGAATCATGTAAGGCGTGGTCAGAGAGAAGACTGCGGAGTACATCAGCAACGCAACAGCAGCACGAAGAAAGAGAATTACCGAAATTGAACAACCATTGGAATGCAACACCGATGCCGATTCCTGCCTCTCTCGTCCTTGTTGGGAACAGCTCTGCAACATATGGCCAAGGCAGAGGTCCCCAGGAGAAGTTGTATGCAATGACGAAGAGGTAGATCAGAGCAATAGTCGCAATACCGCTTGAAGTAACATCCGGGTTGTCTTTCTCCGGCGCTGGATGTGATCTCAGAACCGCAGCTGTCGCAATTTGGCACACTGCCATGGAAATGGCTCCACCTGCCAAGATCTTCCTCCGCCCAACGACTTCCACGACGAAGACAGTAAAAAGAAGGCAAGCGCAGACCTTGACGGCGCCGAAGATAGCGGTCAGAAGGAGGTCTGTATTACCTTTCGAGCCTACCAAGAGTTTGAAGTATTGCGGGCCATAGTAGGCAAATGCGGTGGCTCCGGTAGCTTGTTGTGCTGTGAAGACAGCTGCTGCAATGACAGTTCGGCTCAGGTTCTGCTTGTCGAGGAGTTCTAGTCAGGTCAGCGAACGCCACATCATCGCGGCAAAGAGCATACCTCTCAATTTGAACCCTTCTCGAGCTTGCATCTCGTACTCCACACCAGCACGGATCTCGTCCATTTCATTATGTGTCTCCTCGCTGTCGCTCGCTCTGACCCATCTCAGCGACTCCCATGCCTCTTCGTGACGGCCTTGCATGCTGAGCCATCTCGTAGATTCTTTCAAAGTGAGCATGCCGAGACCCAGAAGTGCCGCTGGGAGCAGCTGAAGTCCGATTGGTATCTGCCACTGCCGAGGCTCGGTCTTTGTAATACTCTGAGCCACGCCGTAGTCAACCTGGCAAGGTCATGTCAGCATACTGCGACCAATGCCTGACCTGCTGTCTCCATACCCAGTAGCTCGTGAAGATGCCAAGCGTGAACATCAGTTGATAAAAACTGCCAACTCGTCCGCGAATTTCCTTCGGAGTCATCTCGCTGCTGAACATGGGCACAACAACTGAGCTGCCTCCCAACCCAAGCCCAGCGATGACTCTAGCCACATAGAATACCGCTCGGGAGTGAGTGTTGATCGTCTGAATCGCTGCCCCGATACAGAACACGACCGAGCAGACGACCAACGCCGATTTCCTGCCATATCGATGTGTGATCGGCCAAATCGCGAAGCATGCAACAAAGGCTCCCAATTGCTGGAGCGCCACTGCAAGCGAGCTGATTCTCGTCTGATTGTGCTTGCTGAAGTTGTAATCGTGCTGAAAAGAGGCCAAAGTGAGGACGCCGCCAATGATGCCAGAATCATGGCCAAATAGAAATCCACCAATGCAGCACACGGCGCCTAGATAGTACGCTCGAATATTCCAAGTCGTGTCATTCTGAGTGCTGACTGTTCCGAATACCTGCTTTGGAGAAGTGGTTGTTCTTCAGGTAATCGGTCGCTAGCAAAACGTCGATCTCCAGCCGTGTTATGCGGGTTGGCAGAGCTTGCCATAATGCTTATTTTAAGCGGCGAGAGTCCGCGGCTCTCCAGAAGCTCACCCGTGCGAAACCTTGAGGCAATCGAGAATCCGGTACGTTCTCCGCAGCCTGATTGGCGTTGGGCTTAGTCACCCTTGCCGCAAAAGCCTGCGAGTCCAGTGTCAATGTTGCTCTGCGGCCGTAGAGGCAAAGTCGACGAAACGTAGCAGACGGTCCAAAACGGAGTCGAAACACGTCCCCAGAAATCAGGATTGTTCTCGCCGCTGGCAAGCCTCGCGATCTCGGTGTAGGAATGCCGACGCTGCTCGCGCGCGGTCAGCCAGTAAAGCTGAAGGTCAGATGAAGGACGAGATGGGGTTACGACATCTCGCCGTATTCAAGACCACATTATCTGATGGTTCAGGCCAATTCACAGGCATATGTGATGTGTTGTTGATGGAAGAGAAAAGGACGGATCGTCGGTGCGAAATTCCGAAGGTGCACGGACGCATAAAACTTACTCCGACGTCAACAATTTAGCTCCGCTTCTACGACAGACTACACCTCCACGGTAACGACATCTTTTCATCTCAACGCCGCCAATACTGTCAAGATAATTTGTCCCGGATTATCCGAGAAGGAACGACGGCGGCTAAGGAAGCCAGAACCTCTGACGAGACTAGTACTTGGATCCTTTTCGAGATCGTGCAGGACCTCCCATATCCCGAGCTGCTGCAGCTTTGACACTTTCGATCTCCTTGGCGATACGCTTGCTGTCCCTCATCTGCCATGCCATCTAAATAATTAACCTCCCCGGCGTACTGCCCATGGTTTGCGTACTGCTCCATTTCGTCGAGGAAACTCGTCGGCTGCAAGGGAACGCCAGACCACTTACCATCAATCCTGGCAGCCGCTCTGCGCTGACATAACACTCAGCAGCCTCTGTCTGCGACTTGATGAGCTGGACTCCAGGCCTGTATCCAGAGCTGCTGGTTGGGAAACACAAAGCGCCTGAACGCTAGTTGAGCAGCGCACTCCGGGTTGAATACTTGAAGTGTGACACATTGTCACTTTCAGCCCCCAAGAGCGACTCAAGCAACTGCCAACCGTCACATCACTCTGGTCCCAAGTCTGGCTGCTGACCGTCATAACACTCTGGTTTCAAGTTTGGCTGCTTCGTTTGTGAACACCATTGGAGTCAGCTCCATGCCCAGTACAGCTTAAGCCTTGGTGCGGCACACGAGCTTACCGTGTACTGTTACATGGCATCACGAGAGAGTCGAACGATACTTCTGTCATCAGATATGCTTTTGAGTACAGCGCACATGCCATCGCCCTGAACCGCGGCGTGCTGGTCCTCGCTGCCGAAACAGAAGAGCAGCCGATGTGAGCATTTCCTCAAGCGCTCCCGGCCCCTCGAGCGAGAGTGGACCCAACATACATCAGGCCATGGCTCTCCCTTACATTCATGAATTGCCTCTTGAGTCCAGTGAAGGATGTGACTATTGGTGCGGACACGAAGCGAGTAAGGAGAATCATTTCAGGTAACAAGGTCTTTTGTGCACTCCACCACAATGCTGTGGATTGAGATGAGTGATGCTGAAGTGGTCGTTCAAGACGCCGTGAGCGGTTTTGGGGTTAGATATGCGCCCCAAAGTCGTGATCTCGAACCATGGTGGAGTGCGGCTCTGGAGTTCCCGCAGTCTCTTGGAGGAGCTTCTCTCATGTCGGTACTCCATCGTGATTGCTTCTGGACTTCAAATGCGAAAGCTGGAGATCTTCTGCATTTCCTTTGCTCAAGATGCACGCAGAACTTTATGAGAACGGCTGTCCAAGTCATGGATGCCTGAAAAGGTCGACTGAGGAAGTGACCAGTAAGCTCATGTTGACACGTCTCGAATTCTGCAGACTGCATGCTATCTATCCAACGCTAGAAGAGCTACGAACACCCAAACAGCATCACGAACGCACAAGAGATGCTGCAAACCTAAAACGTAGCTGTGAGTGTCGTAAGCCATCCGCATTCAATCTCCCGACATCCTGCAATCAGAGAAGGCAGCGGCTCATCCCTGATTCGCAAGCTGATCATCGCGGAATCTTCGCAGCCTGCCCAGCTCTTCAACATCCTTCCTATTGTTTTCGTGCAAACCCATGATCTCTTCGCGGAGATCTTTTCCTAACGCCTTGAGGGTCTTCTCGCCCCGTTGCAGTGTCTCAATGGCCTGATCCTGCTCCTCTATCTTCGCCGGCTTGCCCTCGGCTTCCATGTTGAGTTGGTTGAAACGCTCGTTCAGGACCTCAAGATCTTCGCTGGCTTTCTTTGCAGTCTCTGCCTGATGGTCTAGAGCTTTCTTGTGCTCTTCAGCCTGAGCAACTTGCTCATCAAATCGGGTCTACAAGCTTTCGTGCGACTGCTTGACCTTCGCGTTCTCGGCCTTCTCAGTCTGCACCTCCTCCTTGAGCTCCTCGACTCTCTGCTGTTGGTCTGTCGCTTGTTGCTGCATTTCAGCGATCGTACTGGCTTGCTCCGAGATCTTGGCATCCTTGAGGTTCTTTGCTTCTGCCAGCTCCTCCCTAGCCGATCGGATCTCGTCGTCCTTTCCTGCAAGCTTCTTCTTTGCTTCTTCACCCTCCTCTCTAGCCAATTGTATCTCGTTTTCCTTTTGCTCGAGTTTCTTGTTGGCTTCCTCCATCTCCTTTCTAGCCGAGCCTTCTTATCCGTCTTAATCTCTCCAGCACCCTGTCCCAACATACCAGCCATACCAGCATTTGCCTTCCAAGGTCTCTTCAAATCCCCGGAAGCTGGTTGTCCGAAAAGATGCAAATCTTGATTTCCTTCTCACCGAGCTTCTTTTCTGCTTCTTCGGCTTTCTCCTTTGCCAAGCGCAGTTCGATGTCCCTGTCTCCAAGCTTCTTCTTTGCTTCTTCGCTCTCCATTTTCGCAGCACGGATCTCGCGGTCCTTCTCTACAATGTCACGGTCCCTCTCTTCGAGCTTCTTCTCGAAGTCGGCAAGACGAGAATCTTTCTCCTGCTCTTCATCTCGTCTGCGTGTAAACTCTGCAATTCGCTCGCGCTCGCGGTCCTATTGAAACGATTAGTATTCTATCGAATGAAGCGCACTAGTGTTCTCCTCCTCTAGCATACGTTACTCTCTCGCAAAGCCTCGACCTTGCGTCTCAGCTCCTTAATTCTCGCGTCAAGCTTGGGCGTCATTTTCTGGAACTCAGGGACTTTCAGTCCGTCGTTGAGACGCTCTTGGCCTTCGATTTGCTGTCTATAGTCTGCCATGCAGCTCGTGTCCGATGAATGGAGGGTCGCGCGGCAAATCGAAAGTCCACAGGTTGGACGTGAATAGAGAAAATTGATGCGCGACTGTTTGCGGGATCGGGTAGAATCCGGGTGGATCTGGAGCTTGATCGTAGAGTGGTTCGTGCTTTGGGGAGGTGAGTGTTCCAGCAGCCAGCTGCATTGCCCAGAACTTGCTGGTCGAAGATGGGTCCGACCAAAGTAGTACACTTCCAAGTCTGAGCGCCGTCCCTTCTTGTCTGATCATGATGGAGCGCAATACACACTCCAGAGACCCGGGTGCAAAGGGTATACGAGACGCATAAACACGCGTTTCATGACAACACTCTTCTACATTTATCATCACGCTTGATCTATCATAGCCTCTTCAGCAGCAGTGAGTTGATACGAGATGTGTGAGCCATAGAATTGCTCTGCTATTCTGAGCACATCTTCAGCTGCCCGTATGTACTGCACATCGTGTCCTCGAATTGCGACCCTCTAGCTCAGAATGTCTTGTTCCGCTTACTGCCCGTCTTTGAGCTGTGCAAATCGCTCTTCTTACCGCTCAGCATGTCCTTGTAGCGTCTGTTCTGATCTTGTTTTGCCATCAGTTGCTCCATCTCGAGTTGAAGCCGTTCCAACTCGATCCGGTTCTGCTCTTCCTCCAACGCTTTCAGCTGTTCCTCCAGGTCTTGCTCCTGGCCAACGAACTGCGAGACGAGCTCATTCTCGGCATCAAGATTAGCCTGAAGCGGTGAGAAGTCAGGATCCCAGATCTCGTTAGCCCCTGTGTCCCAATCGTTGATGTTTTGGAATTTGCCGATTCTGCTGACCGACTTTCCTGCTTCGAAGTGGGAGAGGCCGTGACCTGAATGTCACTGTTAGTGTTGAGTTCTTCTGCAGAAACCATGTCGTGCTTACCCTGATCAACATCGGCACCAGAAAGTGCAGTGAAGATAATCTCGCCAACATAGCTCTGAGCTCGGGAGAAGCAGTGGAAGATGACCTCGCCACGCATGCGCCACTTGCCATCATGCTTCGCTACGGAAATGACTTCCATCAAGTTCATAAGGTAATTTGAGCTACGCCAGTTGGAGTGACTCAGCATCTGCGACTCTTGATCATAGGTATAGCCGACCTCGCAAAATGGCCATGGCATCTGCTCATCCTCTTGGAAGTCGGACAGCCACTTGCGGGAGGTCTGAAGGAAGTTGACGAGGACGTCTCGCGGCGCTTGATCAAAGCCCTTCAAGTATTTTCGGTATCCTTGGCGATACTCCTGCTGTCCCACATCTGGCACATCATCGAAGCTGTCGATATCCCAAGCATACTGCCAATGGTCCGCGTATTGCTCCATCTGGTCGAGCAGTTCGCGGGCCTGTCCGACGGTGGGACTATATCCCAACTTGTCCACGAATTAGAAGATGTAGTGAGCAGGACGTTTTCCCTTGACGTTCTTGTAGCCGATCTGGTACCTGTCGAGGGCAACGCGTAGATCTCGCGAAACATACTTAGGCCGCTGCAAGTGTTCCACAGAGCAGCGCTTCGTACAGCTTTTTATCCGTAGATGCTAGGATGGAGAGACAGTGGCATCGGAATGTCTCAAAGTCCATTCCTCGAATTGCTGCACGATTGTATTTTTCGCGTTCACGAGCCCACAATTCCAGGATTACCGCATGATAGCCCTTAGCGCCAGCAGCGACAAATGAACTGAGTTCGACGGCATGAGTACTGGTTGCAGCAGTTTCAGAATGGGAGTGTGGGTCACGAGCGGTCTCGAACTCTCTGATAGAGTCTCTGCAGTTGTCGAGGTCATATTCGGGAAGCCATGCCGGATCCGAGACTTGGCCGTGATGAGTGTCAAAAATGATCTTGTACACCACCGAACCATCGTCATTGGACTCCTTCCCTTCAATGCTGCGGACTGGAAGCTCAGAATCGCTAATCTGTGATTCGGGCTGCGATTGCGACTGCGACTCATCAGGTCTGCGGTCCCGGAACAGCAAAGTGCGTTGCGACTCTTCCATGATGTCCTCTTCCATGATGTTATGTTGCCAAGTAGATCTGCTTGCGCACAGCAAACAAAATTGGCGGGCGGAAGGTTCTCCACAGCTGACGTAAGTGCCAAGAAATGCATGTGATTGATGCAGCTTCGCCGCAATCCAACAGGTTTGCTGGAGACATGCAAACATAATAGCAAGCGAACGGCTGGAGGACTCCAGAGCAAGGGAGTGCTTGAGAGTGTCGACAGCCTATCTGAATTATGCAGACATCAACTGACAGCCCAGGACACTTTTGTGCCAAAGCCATGCAATTCGCCGACCGCCTCAGCGCCCTGCCTACGAGTTGCGCAATGGCGTGTACAGCAATTTGCTTCTGGAAAACATGGAAATGCCACTGCGCGCGAGTGCGGTAAACATGGCTGGAAGATGGTTCACGATCTTCAGGCCACTGGCGCACTTGATGCCATCCAACATACCAGCACTGGCTGCACATACCTGTAAGACTCGACCATCACATCGTTCCACATCTTGAGCTGACATTCTACAAAGGCGGCATACCACCGCTACGGGCCTTTCAGCAAGAAACACAACCTTCCATGTCGGCAGAAAGCGCGAACCAGCGTCAAGTACTTACCGCGTATGCTGCCATGTGCCGGGTCTCCAAGCTCTGCCGTCAGGAAGTCCAGCAATAGCTCTTCTCTTATCACTCCATGCACATTACCATCTGCCACGGAGGTCTCTTGTGGTCATGGGATGCCGAGCCTGTGGAGTACGAGATCTCGCCACATGTCCTCCACGTCCTTCGTTGCTACTCTATACCTTCAACCATCCATCGCCACTTGAGAAGAATCAATATTGACATATAAGAATCAATTGAGGTTCAAAACGCAGCTGCGCTCCTCAAAGACTGCCGACTCGAGCTCACAATTCGCGACCAACCTGGTGACAGCATCGCCCATTTTCAAGATTCGAAGCAAGACTCTTCGTCTGCAGACTCACAGCAACCCATGAGCATCAGCCAGCACGCGAAGAACATCGTCAACAGCCCCACTTGGCCAGCAAATTCACTCGGCAAAGTATTGTCACTTTTGGCACCAGTCGAAGCAGAGGTCGCATATGAAAGCAGGGAGCTGTCTGGATACATGGCATCAGCAGGTGTCTTAACTCATGTCGGAGGTCCGAACACGCTGTCGAATCGACATAATCGTGGTTAAAAGCCGATTAATGAGGACCTCATCATCACCAGAAGTCTTTTCACTCACTGGAACTGGAGAAACTGCCAAGAGCTTGTTTCGGCATCATCGAAAACGGAGACAAGCATTCACTCGACAAGAGAAGCCTCAATTGTACTGTAGCTATCACCAATGACGCACCGAGACCATTGTTCCCTTCTATTGCGGTGCTGTGCGGTGAGGTGCCGCATGTAGAAAGTCACCTGAATACAATTGACTGCATTCACGAGACAATGGGCTTCATCAGAGGTGAAACTTAGGCCTCTATCCACAACAAGAGCAAGATCAATAAGCTCCACGTGAAGTTGGGGACAATACGTGTAAGGTTACCAACTAGCGCATGTGAGAATGGGACAAGCAGTAAATATATGTTTTCACGTTGCTAGCATAAACTTTCACACTTCCATCACCCATCTCACTACACGTTTTTGCAGCAAAAGAGCCTTCTCCATTCACCTTAGCGAAAATGTCGAGCCCACGTTCCACAGATAGCGCTGATACTTATGCGAGCAAGTCGAAAGCGCAAGTGAAAGGAGTCTTTGGTGGCTTGAAAGAGCATCGAGAGACGACCTTGGCTGGAACGACCGCGTTCACCTCTCCAGTTGGGAGTCCAACTCCAACTTCACCCACCACAGCACGCCGACCAGCTCAAGATGAGCACAATTTCGCGAAGCAGAGCCACCAGAAGGCACCAAGGATAGGTGATGACACTTCGGCAGCAGATGCGTATGTTAATTCGAGTACGATGCTTTCAACTCACCTTGCTGATTTGACGTGTAGTCGACCTCCATCTACACCTCCCGCTCGCTCTCCTCAAGCTGGTCCCGCTCCCCGCTCCTCTCCTCTCTCCTCTGAGCTCTCCGACCCACGACCAGATGAAAGCAGCCTGCTGGCATTGTCGGAGGTTGGTGGAGAGTTGCGTGTAGTGAACTTGGCCGAGGTCGGCATTTCTGCAGAAAAGATCGACAAGGCTGAGCAGCATCATGACAGCCTGATTACATCGCTCAGGCAGGACGTCAAGGAGATGTGGTTTGATGGTGATTTTCGAGACCTTTGCCTCGCCTCGAAGGTTGCGAGGCGTCCGCGCTCAACTTGGTATCGGCTTGGACCCAACAATAACAAGTAACGACATTGCAGATGGTGTGGCACCAAGAAGCTTCCTTGCATCTTGGTCGCCGAGTTCGATGGCAAGATGACGGAAGTCGTCTTGCCCGACGAGAAAGGCCGCCACAACTACTTCTGAGCTACGCCGTAGTCAAACTAGTATAGTTACGTTTTTACTACATACTACATAATCGTATTAGCGCCGCAAATCTAGCCAAGTTCGCGACATCGCAAACAAATTGTTAGTTCTAGCACACGGTCTTCGTGACATCGTATACTAAAGCAGGCCCGATGACGTTGTTATTAGTCGTCTGCTAGTAATCGGCGAGCTGCGAACTCGATCTAACACGGAGGTAGAGGTTCTTACTAATTGTCTCGAGAAGCTGCACGATACTGCTTTGAACTGCGCTATTATCCCTCAGCCTGTGTTCTACAAACAGAGAGCCGTACGCAAAAACACTTATAGATCTATCTACTAACGCGACGTCTCCAAGGCTATCGCATTCTTTCGTCCAACGCTATTAGTTGCTAACTAACTCAGCGACGTAGCGCCTCTTGTATCTGGAATAAATACGGCTCACTCCCGTCGCCAAAAGCAGTACGGTGTTTGGAATTCTGTTTGACAGTAATCAGAATGATCTTGGCGACACTTGGAGTACCATGTACGTCCATGACGAAGAGCATCCAGTAGCCAGGAATGACAACTCCTGGGTCATTCGGGACCTGTACGGTGTATCTATTTCCGATAAAACCATATCTGCGGAGCACCAACGGCACACGACGTTGATCGGTATTGACGGTGTGGCTGGCGCTGGATATGCGGACCAACGCCGCAGAAGCGATCTTGGTCGTGGTGCTAAAGAACAGCTGCCCGCCGACGCCGACTGTATGAGGTAAATCGGAGGTAAAGGCGGGGCGCTCACGTTCTTCGCCCGAGGCGGTTAGAAGATACGGTGGCGTGAAAAGCTGCGCATCGTAGTGATTTGCTGAACAGTTGCCGCACAGCCCGCCTCCGCCGGTCAACACGCGCCCGTCAGGTACAAGGATCGAGACTGAGTGATATGTCCGAACGATGTTGTTACGCTGCATCTTCTCGAAAGTATCCGTTTCTGGGTCGTACAACTCAGGCGTGAACTGTATGTTCTCCTCGTTGAATGCGACGCCAAACGTCTGCCCTCCGACAATGAACACTTTGCCGTCTGGAAGCACGACCGAAGTGTGGAAGACGCGTTTATAATTCATCGCGCCACCTTGGCCGGCGGGTCGCACATCGACCTCGTGTCCAGGGTGACCGAGAGTGATGATATGAGCGTTTGCATGGGCTAGCGACTTTTCGTAGTCTGGTGAACCTCCAAAGGTGAGGATTTTGCCTTTGGTGGCATCGAACATGACCGCATTTCCAGACATCGAATCCTCGTCGTCTAAACGTTGTCCCGCAGGCCGGACACCACCCTCGCCTTCCACGTAATACCAGTTCATTCTCTTGCTGGGACCAGCTTGAAATACGGTGCGGCTCCTCCATCCAAACAGCCAGCCATGGTTGTCTGCTCTCCAAGGACCTTCCATGTCATCCGTGAGCATGGGCTCTACTTTGGCGCCTGGTAGAGACGACCACTCCATAGTCGCAGGGTCATAAATTTCGCCGTTCTTGTCAATGTTCGACCCGCCCGCCCAGGAACCTCCGATGACGAAGACCCGGCCATCTGATAGGGTCGTCTGAGATTGATAACCGCGCTCAAGTTTCATAGGCTTGCCCGAATGCCATTCATTCTCACTGGCGGTGAAAAGGCTGGTCTGAGCAGCATCATTACCGCCAGTTACGATCATGTTGCCGGTCCCATCGATAGCGATGCCAGGGCAGAACATGTCATGATGCGTGTTAGAAACGATTCGTTTAGACACGGTATTGTTGCGAAAATCCCAGAACGTTGTCGCCGTTTTCCCGCCTGGTGTTGAGTGAAACTGGTCATCGGCCCACGATGACCACAGCATGACTTGACCAGTGGCTACTTGCGCGCCCGAAGCTGGCACGACAGGCAGGTCTATGGTGGGACCCCATACCCCTCGGCTGGGATCTTTAGGATGAGTGTAAAGATTTGCATAGACGTTGAGCTCAGAGATGCCAATCCAGAACGGTGACCCCTCGTTGGAAGATGTGGCCACCAAACGCACATATCGGGCTAACGTGGGCTCGAAAGCAGCCAGTCGTTGTCTGTTCGTTATTGGCCACATGCCATGGGCCACAGGCGAACCCCAATGTTGGGCGTCATTGCTCAGGTAAATCTCGTGATGAGTGATCAAGCCGTCCGAGCTGGTCAGATCTATTGGGGGCAATACCACAACTGCGCTGACGGCATAATGATTGTGCAGATCAATCGTAATGTGAGGACTCTGATCAGGCTCGCTGCGCCAGGCTGTCAAGTTCGAGCCGTCGATGGCCTCCCGGCAGCTGGTCTCGCTACTGCTGCATGAAAGATCCCAGTCCTCACGAGTGATGCGGTAGGCCTTGTAAGGTGGAGACTGGTCCTTAAACATCGGTTCCCAGGATGGTTTGTCATAAGTACCATATCCAGAGACACGCTCTCCGCGCATGGCTTCTTCCAAGTACTTATGGCTTGCGTTGACCGCAGTTGCCAGGACCACCTGGGACCATTGGAGCTTCATGGTGTTGCGCGAGTCCTCAGGGTACCATTAATGGAATAAGTGCCAGGGGATAGATGAGCCGGGAACAAAAGGTTCCCGAGTGAAATGAAGGTTGGTGGACACGACTACAAGCCAATCTTACTCGAAGCCTTTTATGTCTTCTCTTTGAGTGATCGAAGAGCAGGGATCTCTCATGCATTGCCCGTGCGACGTAGATCATTGTGACGTTCTTGAGCAGTCCGTCTGAACGAGCTATGCAGCCACCTGGTGTGTGCCTTGGTTGGGGACTCGTTTGAGCACGGACAAAGGTTTCTAGCCTGTCGGAATGCGTAGCCGGGCGCCGCCGAATGCGGTCCGTCAGCAAAACTGAATATGACTGGTGGTCTTAACCCTCAAGTTACCCGATCGAGTTCCCCACCAGGTGGCTGCATAGAAGCTTATACCTACCACGCATCAATGGCGATCCGCTGTAGTTCACAAGAACGATGCTTCAAACCCACGCTTCACGGTTCTCCCCACTTCTGCTGATGTGTACTTGCTCTTTTCGGCATTTCCATCATCCCAACGCCCGATTAGCTACATCGTCCACTTGCGCTCAGAGTAGCTATCCGTGGTAGCTTTGGGTCACTACCAAAATTAACGGTGTTGAGAGATACACTTCTTCATTCGGGGAGCACGGCGGTTCATAGCTACTAAGATTGGAAGCTCGACAGAATGTGTCGTACGCCGCGAGTCAGTGCCAAAGGCCGCCGTTGAATCTGCTAGGAAGTACCAACTCTGTCCATTGCATACGAAGGGACGTTAATCGTTTGAACGGGTCTTAATCTAGACTAGTAGTCAGATCAATAGCTATGATCCGATCTGAGCGCCTTGGCATACAGATCAGATCGACGAACCAGGCCTGGTCTACTCGGATCACTACCTGAATGTATTCATTGGATAGTAACCAGTAGGTTGGGATCCGGATTAGTATCGTAAGCTTAGTCAATGCCTTCCGGCCCTGCGGTACTTACAGTCGCGCCTTTCCTGAGTTACCCTCTAGTACTTGTTCATCGCTTTATCACTTCTCATCTCCACCGTAAGTCATCAGTCGAACAACAAGCATGGCGGCGTCGGTTATTAGGAAGACAAACATTCAAGGCGACATATGGCAAGTCCTCCTGTCATCTACTAGTAGAGAACTGGCTAATCGTCATTGACACCAGGCCCGGACTACCCAAGAGATTTCAGTCCTTTCTATTTTTCCAGATCCAGAAACCAGATCTATTCAAATCTCGATTGAAACAGTTTGCGAGCGATGATCGCATCACTACTGCCGCAAAAGCATGCGAGATGAAGGATTTGATAGGAGCCGCACAAAGGTTATACAAGAGCTCTGGGAAAAAGGCTCCGTTACTACCTCTCCCTGGTGTGAACATCGCGTTCTCATCGTCAGGTCTACAAAAAGTGGGTGAAATGACAATCTCTGGCTGTCCAATACTGACTATACCATTCTGTATGTAGCTCGGCAAGTTTGTGCAAACTTCCGACCAACAAGCCGTCCAGACGGACCCGGCTCTGTCGAAGATCTTCCGACGCAACCAACTGCGAGGCGCCCAATTCGAAGTAGGCATGTTCGAGGACCTGGTATACGAGGGATGGGATAATCCACAAGACCTCCGGCCCGAATACCAGCCTTCTCGCACCGCTGGGCGCCCACAGCGTCAGATCGATGGCGTCCTTCTAGTTACCTCTAGTGTTCAATCGGACATCTTGGAGCAGATCAAGAGTGTTACTCAGCACTTTCTCGACGATGGAGTTGTTTCATTTCCCTTGGTGAGAGAGGGTCACGTCCGACCTGGAGATGCTAAAGGTAAAGAGCAGTAAGTGCTGAGGATTCGAGCGCTTTCCGCTAAGTTTTTTACTAATGTCCGACTGAGCAGTTTTGGGTATGCAGATGGAATTAGCCAGCCTTTCATCAAAGGCTTGGACGATACTGTTACCGATGCGAAAGCGCCCAAAAACAGGGAGCCGAGGGCCGTGGACGCGGGGTGAGTCCGTAAACATTGGACTGACGACATCCTTCGGCTCGCTAACTTGTATGTTCATAGGCTGATTCTATGTGGACACAAAGGCGATCCAATGAAGCAGCCGTCATGGAGCAATGATGGTAGCTTCCTTGTGATTAGAGATCTGCAGCAGATGGTCCCCGAATTTGAAGAGTAAGCCACATCTACCAATTCTGTTGAAAGCAAAATCTTACTCATGATCAGATGGCTCCAGAAAAATGGCCCCAAGGCTCCTTTCTGCCAAGACTCTGATAAACCAGCAGAAAAGCTTGCGGCATATCTGATGGGCAGATGGAGGAACGGAACACCCGTCCACGAGAACCCCCACAGCGACGAGGACGAGAGCTTACACGCATCCAATGATTTTGACTACGAGCCTCGAGACAAGCATGACAAGTGTCCGTTCGCGGCCCATACGCGAAAAATGCGGCCGAGGTCAGATCTTAGCCACGATCACGCAGTGATTATCCGACGCGGGATCCCGTATGGGCCTGAAGTCAGCGATGAAGAGAAAGCAGCCAAGACCTCGGACACTGCTGCAGAGCGTGAGCGCGGTCTACTCTTCGCTTGCTACCAAAGCGATATTCGCAATGGATTCAATTTCCTGACAACTCGTAAGTGTGCTAGTATCTTACTCATTAGAGCGAGCGCCATATGCTGACAGAACGTGATCTTCTCAAGGCTGGGCCAGTCAACACCATTTTCCCACGAACAAGCAGGAATCCGTTGGCGCCGAAGGCCCAGGCATCGACCCCATAGTTGGCCAAAGACTCGACCACCATCCACCGCGACTAATCGCTTTGCCTGACGGCGAAGTCCCTACCAAGCACCGAATGGAACTCGAAAGCTGGGTCAATCACAAAGGTGGCGAATATTTCTTTAGCCCATCTATCGAAGCTATTACGGGTTACCTAACAGGACCAAGCGACTACGACTTGCAACCTAGGGCGAAATTGTAGTTACTTCAGCTTGTAACTAAACTCGAAAAATAGGCCATGCTACCATTCACGCTGATTGCTTCGCGCAAATGTAGTATCCACGGCGGTACGGTATGCAGCCGACAGTTCGCTGGTCTTCTGCGGCCCTGTCGAGAATCAGGGTCAAGGTGTGCCAACAGCGAGTCGAGGTTGTCAAGGTAGTTCTAAAGTGAGCCGTCGTAAATGCCGGGGTAGGGGACGAACATCACTCTCTGGTGGACAATAGCAAAGGCAATCGCTTCCGTGGAGGAGCCTGCGCCATCATGCTCGTGAACCCCACACGGCCCAAGCAGTCGTGCAGCCCTCTTCCGTTCTTCTACACCGCTGTCGCGCCAATAGATTATGTCGACGGTTGCTGAGCGACGTAGTGGACCGTGTAATAGTCGGAGCCGGTGCCCCGTGTGCGACTGACCGTGCAGTGCAGGTGTATGACAAGGGTCTATGCCGGGCGGATGAGACGATTCCTCGCCTAGTATACAACCTTCCCTCTTTTATTCACATACCACTGCAGCGGCGCGCGAATATCGATATTAGTGTTTAGCATTGTACGGAAGCGGACAGCGCAGATCTTGGTCACTCCTGCGGGCTGATAAAGCTAGTTGGCGATTAGCGTACAGCAGATGTAGATTGAGTTTCGAGATCCCTGTTGTGAATCTGGTTGGGGCTTCTGTCATGGATTGCCGGGGGCAGCTCGGTGACATATGTGCGCAACATTCAAGCCATGCGCGCATAGCAAAAGAAAACAGCAACTTTGCAAGCCATTCGTACAGTACTGCCGAAGTAGTAGAATTCGAGAGTGAGAAGACTTCGGATTCTAGTAGATACTCAACGGCCTCGACACAATGGCTAGAGATCAGCCCTATCATCCGCCTCGTCATATGCCGTATCCTTGGCGGTAGGTCGAGGAAGAGCAAGCCAACACAGCACACAGCCACCAAGCATTCCAAGGACAAACCATTGCAGTACCACTATCCCCCGCCGATCAGCCGCAATGCCCACCAAAAAAGGACCCACACTCCCGCCTGCACTGCCAAAGGCAACAGCAAACCCGATTGCTGCCAATTGCATATGCTTTGGCAAAAGCTTAGCCTGCATGACTACCGCCTCTGGGAATAACGGTCCGAGGAAGAAGCCGATCATAGCAATGCCAATAGCGCAAAGACCAGTATCGGAAACCAGGGCGAAGAAGAAGCACGCAAAGTAGCACAGAATGGAGCATCCCATGACTGTGGCCTTCCCCCAGTCCATCCTCGATGCGAGAAAACCCACCACCACTCGTCCTAGTGTCAGTCCAATCCAGTAGCAGGCGGTGAGACTGTTACCAGTATGCCGACCCAAGCCACGAACATCGATGAGGTAGGACGATATCCAGTCCGCCAGGGAAATCTCGGTCGCAGCGTATAGAAAGACAAACAAGCTGATAATCCACGTCGACGAATACCCGAAGGTCTGGAGAATACTTGCAGGCGCTTCGCCCGCAGCTTCCAACTTTGCCGCTTTGCTGCCAGCTCTCCAGAACGCCATCGAAACCACGAAAAGCTCCACAAATGAAACAACCCCCAAAAGCCGATAGAACATGGTCCACTTCAGACCCGGCCCCTCAAGCAGCACGGCGGCTAACGATGGCGAGCAGGCCGCTCCAATACCATAGAAGCCGTGTAGAAGCCCCATCAGTCCATTCCCGCGGGGCATGCTGCCAATCCAGGAGTTCCACGATGCATCGGCGATTCCGTTGCCTAAGCCGGCGAGCATCAAGATGACCACGAGCAGAGGATATGGGGGATTTTGGCCGGCGGAGAAGCCTGCAATGCAATGGCATGCCGACGCGATCAGTGCGATGCCACGGTAGCCGAGGCGGTTATAAATCGTGCTGGTGAGAAAGGCGGAGACGGTGTAGCCGACGACGGGAGCGAGGAGGGCAAAGGATACGGTGAGGTAGGAGAGTGAGTAAGATTCTCGGAGCTGGAGATCTGTGTCAGTTCCGTTTTGTGTCGCGAAGCTGACCATCAACTTACGTACGGGACTAAGGACTGTTGACAGTAATGAAAATGTTAGCGGTGGCTTTGGCTTTGATGTGGGTGCAACTTACACCGTACGATCCGTCCCAAGCTCCTACGACAATAAAGCTGTAGTATGCCGCCGCAAGACGGCATGCTGTGATCAGCCGATTGTCGTCCTTCGCAACCGACTCATCACTACCGCTGGCGTATTCCTGCCGCTCTTCTGGATGCCGACAGAACCCATCCTCCCCGAGCAGTGCGGTCTGCTCATTTGCTGTTGAGCTCGCTTTCATACTGCGGTCGACTTAAGTAGAGCCAAGCGTTTCAGGGAACTCCTTAGAACAGCACCGTTTCCATTGCCAGCACTCTTGCTGGATCCGTGGACGCAACGAAGGCACGTCAGAACAAAAGAGGTCACCCGCGAGAGGATTGATGGCTCGGACGATCAACCATGCGAGGTGATTGAAATGAAAAATGTGAACAAATGAAAAATGTGAACAACCTTAGTTTCTGCCTACATGTGTGCTACCCCCTCGCCTTAAGCATTTTAAGTGATCCTAGAAGACAGCCTCCGAGCTAATAAAGCATGACGCGCTGATGAATGGTACCTAAGTAGCCAGTCTCTCTGGTTGAGACAAAATGACGACAACGAGCTGCGCCGATGGTGTTCCAAAACGGCAGCGAGTAATGAAATGACAAAACGCTTACGGGTTCTGGTGAGCGCCTCGTTCTCTCCCCGAGCTCGGATTTTGGCAAGATTGATATCATTGGATTTACCTGTGCCGACGGAGATCCAATAATGGTTTACAAATTGTCATCTGCATACAGGAAGCCACTCTACGATAGGATCCTTTGACTTTCCTTTGCCTGGCCAATTTAATATAATCTTCGCTACAAAGAAAAGTACGGACTGTCAAGTGGTTCCGGACCGGCTTCTCGGATTCAGGTGACACTCTGTAGATCGTGTTCGCCAACTTTTAAGGATCCACTAAAGATCTGTGGTTTCTGGTGCCATTCGCCTGTTTTGGCCAGCGTAAATTCCAGTTCCTTTGCGAAACTTTTAATAGTGCGCCTCTGTGATACTCTGCGTCATCATACCGGTCGGTGGTCTTAGACTTACCAGCGTGCAGATCAGATCTCACAGGTAGTCCGCAAACAAGTACAGCGAAAGATGTCTGACACCGATATGTGACTAGAGGTTCGCGAACTCTCAAGCATTTTGGAGTTATGCTAGTCGAATGCGCCATTCTACAAGTTGTGTCCACCAAGGCTCAGCACCTCGCGGGAAGGCCGGAGAGTGGGCAATTGCATGATAGAGCGCGGCTTGCATACTAAGGACCTACAAGCCCCACTAAGCGACGGCTTGCAGAGAGCATCCGCTGGCCGTGCGCATCTTTGAGTTGGCAACGATGGTCTGAAATGCACATGTTCCTCTAACAAGTGTAGCTGTGCGGATCTCTCTCTACTGAATCATGGAACTATTCCCAGTCAAACTCAGCCCGCCTATCTAGGTACGGTCCGACTGCCCCGAGCCTTCCGCTTTGCAACATCTGCTTTCGCACTAGAAAGAGAAGATATAAAAGGACAGTGCTAAATAGCTGCTGTATTTTCGGAGATGGCTGCCCATGCAGGTTTCTCAACCGCATACCATCGTCGTTGATGTCGCGATAAGGCGGAAGCGGCTCAGTTTGAGCCGGTGACAAGGACCTACAAGGCTACACCGCAAGAGCAGAGCTGATAAAAGACAGCACTTGGGTCCTACGATTGTGAGTATACCGATCAGTGTGTGCCTTCGCAATTCATCCATTATGGGGTCGATCAAAGAAGCGTCCTTGTTCTATCAGAGTGTCCAACAGAGCGGGCTACCATTCGTTGCAGAAGCATCGGGAATCTACTACACTCTCAGCAATGGCCAAAAGATCATCGACTCGACCTGCGGTGCTGCTGTCGCAGCGATAGGTCATGGTGATCGCAGGGTGAAAGAGGCGATCATCTCCCAGCTTGACAAGGTCTCCTACGCCCATCCGGGTTACTTTCAGAACGGCCCTTCACACGACCTCGCAGACGAATTGGTTGGGTCTACGAATGGACAAATGGCAAGAGCTTGCTTGACTGGGTCGGGTACGACAAGTCTTCCTGGATTACAAGAAGTCTGCTAACATCAATCAGGCTCGGAAGCCATGGAGATTGCCGTCAAGCTCGCGCGGACGTATCATTTGTCCATGAGTCCAAAATCCCCGCGGTCGCACTTCATTGCGAGAGAAGGATCCTGGCATGGTTGTACATTGGGAACTCTGTCTCTTGGAGACTTCAAAGGACGCAAAGCTCCATTTCAAGAGCTTCTCATGGACAATGTGTCGCGAGTCTCAGCATGTAACCCGTATCGTGGACTCCGGCAGGGTGAAAGCGAGGAGGAATACGTTCTGAGGTTGCAGGCGGAGTTGGAGGCAGAATTCCAGCGAGTCGGTCCACACAAGGTCGCAGCATTCGTCGTGGAACCTATCGTAGGCACGGTCAGTGTCGTGTTCTTTTAACACTTTTATCGTGGTTTTGCTGACCGATCATCAATAGACACTGGGCTGCGTGGTTCCAGTGCAAGGTTATTTCAAGGCAATGAAGGAAGTATGCGACAGACACGGGGCGCTTATAATCTTTGACGAGATTATGTGTGGTTTGGGAAGGTCGGGCACTTTCCATGCGTGGGAGCAGTTGGGTATTGTCCCTGACATCCAGACAGTGGGCAAGGGCCTGGGTGCCGGCTACTCTACGATATCGGCTGTCCTCTTTAACGACCAAGTGGTTGGAGGGTTGGAACAAGGCTCGGGATACTTCGAACACGGGCAGACGTACCAATGTCACCCAGTAGCCTGCGCTGGGGCGCTTGAGGTACAGAGGATCATACGCGGCGAGAACTTGGTGCAGAATGTGGCTGTCCTTGGTGATTATCTCGGTCAGCGGCTGAGGGATCGTTTCCATGATAACCAGCATGTTGGCGATGTGCGAGGCTGTGGGTTCTTTTGGTGCGTTGAGATTGTGAAAGATGCTTCATCGAAGGAGCCGTTCGATCCGACTTTGCAAATCGCAAAGAGAATGAGGTTGAAGGGCCTGCAGCGCGGCTACGACATATGCCTCTTCTCGGCCGGGGGGTCAGTGGACGGACTTCGAGGTGACCACTTTCTTCTGATGCCGTCTTTCATTGTCCGCCAGGATGAGATGGATGAGATCGTCGAACGTGTCGGCAAGGTGGTGGATAGTGTCATGATGGAAGTGGCCAGCGGCGTGCCGGGCCAAAAGATAGCAGGGCTCTCTAACAGTGCCTAGAAGAATCGCTTGTACGTTACGATAAGGTAGTAGCCTTCTCCTTAGAGTGAACTAAGATTCTCGGTGTCAAACCTTCTGTAGCAATCTGTCACGTGTCGCGCGGATGTCGGCGCGATGATGATATACCGATGTGCACGGGCCTTGTCACGAAAAGCACACGTCCCGCGTCAACCAGGGCAGACTGGGTAATATACAGCAACAACACCAATCCTCATCAACACCGCCAACACCGCCAAGATGTCGGACTTCGAAGACAACGACGAGATGGAGATCGACCGCCCATCCAACGACATCCAATTCTCCTCAGCCAAGGACAGCAAAGGCAAACGCAGCGCCGCCAACCTCCCAGTCGAAGCCGAAGACAACCTCCCATGGGTAGAAAAGTACAGACCAAACTCCCTCTCAGACGTCTCCGGACACCAAGACATCCTCGCCACGATCAACAAATTCGTCGACTCAAATCGCCTCCCACATCTCCTCCTCTACGGCCCGCCAGGCACAGGCAAGACCTCCACAGTCCTCGCCTTAGCTCGCAGAATATACGGCAACAAGAACATGCGACAGATGGTGCTCGAGCTCAACGCCTCTGACGATCGCGGCATCGACGTTGTGCGAGAACAAATCAAGACCTTTAGCTCTACGAAACAGATCTTCGCAGGAAGCTTCGACAAGAGCAAGCAGGACGACAGCATGGCAACATACAAGCTCATCATCCTCGACGAAGCCGATGCGATGACGAGTACAGCACAAATGGCGCTGAGACGGATCATGGAGAGATACACAGCCAACACCAGATTCTGCATCATCGCCAACTATACTCACAAACTCAGCCCTGCACTCCTCTCGCGATGTACGAGATTCCGTTTCTCGCCCTTGAAAGAGCCCGACATCCGAAGGCTAGTGGACAAAGTCATCATTGAGGAGGGCGTGAATATCGCTTCAGATGCCACAGACAGCTTGGTCACGCTTTCGAAAGGAGACATGAGGCGAGCGTTGAATGTGCTGCAAGCATGCCATGCTTCTTCAACACCTCTTCACGTGCCGGGCGAACCAGTAAAGGAGGGCAAGGACATTCAACGAGATTTGGTCACGATGGAGACAATCTACGACTGCATCGCTGCGCCACATCCAGCAGATATTAAGATGATTGTGCAGACGCTGCTTACGACGAAGAACGTCGGGTCGTGCTTGACAACGATCAACGCACTGAAGAAGACGAAAGGCTTGGCTTTGGCGGACATCTTGACTGCCCTGGGCGATGAGCTCACGGAACTTGATGTACCGGCGCAGACCAGAGTGGCTTGGCTGGAGGGCCTCGCGGAGATCGAGCATCGCCTCAGCGGTGGTGGCAGCGAAAGTGTGCAAACAGGAGGTCTGGTCGGCGTCATTCGCAGTGGTGTGGGTATGATGGAGAAGTCGAAGGCATGAAAGTGGTGACAGTCACATTTGCTTGAAGCGTGGAAGCGTGGAAGCAGGGCGTTTGGCAGCAGCATTTCAGGTGAAGAAATAAAAGTCCGTTTCCGAGCTGATACTGTAAGCTGCAATTTGGGCAGGTGCAGACCCGGAGCTTGCGTCAAGTCCATTGGTACAATCAGGCTCGCCTGGGAAAGCACGACACCTTCCTGCGTATGACGACTACAGAGTTCTGTCGCAACTGCCTAGTCTCAGCACGCCAGACCAGGATCGGGAAGTCGCAAAAGCGGCTGAGACAAAGCGATAACTTCTTGCTTCGCTTCTTCTGCGTCCAAACAGTCAACTCTCGACATCCCAGCAAGCAGCATCCCACACGAGTACAAATCGGAAATCATGCCTTTCACGTACTTCACAGGACAAGACATCGGCGGAATGCAAGCCCTTCCAATACCTCAAGACGGCGCACTCTACCTCGTCTTCATCTCCTCAGATGACCCACATACTGGGCAACCATGGTGTCCGGATGTGAGACTCGCACTGCCAAGTCTGGAGACGACCTTTGTCCACAACGACTTGATGGCGATCTTTGTGCAGGTTGGGCAACCGGAGGCGTAAGTCATCCCTCCATTGTCCTCTGCTAAAAGTTTTCGCTGACACTCTTGCCCAGGTGGCGTGATGCGAACAACCCGTGGCGCAAAGACCCTTGGCGTATTATCAATATCCCAACTGTTGCGCGATACGAGAGAAATGTCGCCGGCGAGGTCAAGGAAGTTGGAAGGCTGATCGAGAAAAACATTCTGGATGGCCAGCGGCTGCAACAGCTGGTCTGGCGGAAGAATGACCAGGGCATATACGCGAACAATCACGGTGTTTAGTCTGCATCTGCTTGAGAGGTCGAAGTATTACGTTGAGGTCTGGCAGTCTGAATGCATGAGGGAGTCGGAGAAGCGGCATTAATCCATGATTATTCGAGGTAGACTACTAAGTCTGCACAGCTTTTGGGACTCCCGCATCGATACTTCGCCTGTCCTGTACTGCTTGCTCATGCTCTCCAACATCGATCGTCACTCTCGGACCTTGGTAGTTCTTGCGCCCATCCACAATCCACTGCACAACGCTGATCAACAGAATGATGGCGAATGCGACGATGCAGTAGTTCATGGTCGATCCAGTGACAGGGAGGAAGGGAGGAAAGACAAAGAGGACCGTAGTCAAGACTGTGTAGGCCAGGCCGATGATGTTCGCTGTCCGGCCAAGCCATTCAGGAAGAGCAAAAGCGCGCTCAGGTAGTTTCCCACGACCCTGAAAGAGGTTCACTGCCACGGGCATGCCGTAGCTGACACCCAAAGCTACCACAGAAGCAGCAGTGATCGCATTGAAAGCGACACTACTTCCCAGAAAGATGCAGCCGAAGATGACCACAACCACGACATTGAGGTAGAGGGCGTTAAGTGGAACACCAAGCTTCGGATGCACTTCCCACCAGAACTTCGACAGCGGTAAGCCGCCATCTCGAGCGAATGCGAAAGTCATTCGAGATGAAGTCGTCAGGACCGAGTTGCCAGCGAACATGAAACAGATGAGCGGAAAGATGAGGAGACAAATGGCACCGGCTTTGCTGGACGTCGCAATGTAGAGAATCTGGAGAAGTGGTCCGAGTGGCGAAGAGATGATGGTCTCGAGATTTGCTTGTCCACCGGAGACGAATAGCAGGATGATGAGGAAGATGAAGCCTGTGCTGATGCCGATGTATTGACAGTACACCATAATCTTTGGTCCTTCGATCGATGCGTTCGGAATCTCCTCAATCTGCCACACTGTCAGCATGGAGTCGCAATCCACATATGAAGGGACCCAACTCACCATATGCGCAACAGCATCAAAAGCAGTCAAAGCTAAGCCGCCCTGTAACAATCCCAACAGCCATGCCAACCCATCTGGCCAGCCTGTCGAGTTTGTGAAGTTGGTGAACACAAACTCAGCACTCGCATAGTCCGGTGCCGCGCAAGCCAAAGCCGTGATGCTGATGACAACAAAACCAACCATGCTCCACGCCAAAGCAACCTGATTAATCATAGGAAGAAGCCGACTCCCAAAAGCATTAATCAAGAAAGCTAGTAGCGTAACAGCGATGTAAATCAGAAACTGATGCCACCTCTGCGGCACATACTCTGGATGTTCCAACTGCGCCACGCAAGAATCAACTGACTCTCAATAACAGAATTCACAGCAACTAGTGCCACCCATCCAGATAAAGAAATCCAACCCGTGACCCAACTCAGGCCCCTCTTCAAACCTTGCGGACTCATGACTGCAACCCAATGATACTGTCCTCCAGCCGTAGGATACGCAGAAAGGAACTCTGCGAGAGAAGCAGCGAGGGATAAATTACAGATTCCTGCTGTTACGAAACCCCATAATACAGCTACTGGTCCGCCTGAAGGAAGAGCGAAAGAGAGCCCTGCTGCAAGTGCGGCCCAGGAGTTAAGGATTGCGAAGGAGAGGCCTAGCATACTCCATTTTGAGAATTGACGTTCGAAAGATTGGGCGTGGCCGAGGGAGGCGAGTTGGAGGTTGTCGGTGTCGAGGAGCTTCGACATATTGAAGGCGATGGTGAAAGAGGGAGAGATGTGGCCACAACAATTGATGTGCATTTGTGCATTGTTATCAGACGTGAAGGGTGTAGTCTCGGTAGCGTGTTGATCCCCTCACTCCTTCTCGGAAGTGCATGCCGGGTGTGGTTAGACATACTGCAGTAGCTCAATGCCCACGTGCCAGTGTGAACATGTGGCTGGGTGGCTGTCAAGATGCATGGTCTCGGCATTCTTGAAGGTCGCTGGTGCCTCTCTGGAAGATGTAGACCTTAAGAACCTGCGTGCCTCCGGCGTCACTGAGCGGAATCCTTGACAGCGCTCATATGCAACACCTGCTCTGCGAATGCTTATGCTCGGACAATTGAACGCTGCATTCGAGAGTCTGCTTCGATCATCAAGACGATCATGCCCTCTTGCCAACTGCCATCTTGTGTGACACTTTTTCTGTCTTCTTCCGAGCTCGCTCAGCCTCCTTCGCATCTCTTATCTCAGCATCTCTCTCCTCCTGCTCTGCCTCCCTCTTCGCCATAATCCGTCTCGCAGCCCACCTCTCCTTCTCGAGCGCACATTCCAGCCGCAAATCAGGTCGCTGATAAGCTAAAGTATTGAGGATTTGTATAGCTTCATCGCGATTGTCTTCGACGCGATTTCCAGCAATCGTGATGGCTTCGTGGACTTTTGGAACGCTCGCAGCCGGCTTTTGTCGCATACCGCGATCATGTCGGGCATCAGGCTGCGGCTTTTGCTTCTTCGTCGCGACCGGCTTGGCATTCTCGACTCTCCGCCTCTCGACGCAGATTTCTCGCCTTTTAGCTTCGAATCCTGCTGGATTGTATCTTCTCGCATGCTCAACTGCCTCCTTGTCTTTCAGGCCAAGCTCTTGTGGTGTGATTGCTGGTTCTCGCGTGCGGAAGAAATTGGCACCAGTTGTAGATTGAGCGGTCACTGCGGCGGAAAACGCGACCGCCTGGTCATGCTCAGGAGTAGGAGAGTCTCCATCTTCTTCCCAAAAATCTGCAATCCAATGCTCAATGACTGCTGAATAGCCAGGGTCATGGGCTTGTTGCTCGTCATCAGACTGTTCGGCACTGGAAGGTTCGAATACATCCTCGTCGAGATGCGCCACGTTGGTGTGCAGAAATCTAGCCATTTTCTGCTTGCAGTACGATTTTGTCTAGAACTCGGTCAAGTGTTACGATCCCTGTGCGCTCCGAAGACAATGAGCATTTTCGAAGGCCTTAAAATATGAAGCTGCAGTGAATGTGAAAGCCTAAATTCAGCCTTTTACCTACCGATGGGAAGCCAGTGGCTAGCAGTACAAACAAGCTTCATCCTGCTCGAACAGTGCCTGAGGCTGACTGCCTGATTGAGCTGCACGTCCTCAGTCGTCCATATCCGTGTCATCGTCCTCGCTCTCCTCGCTTGTCACACTGTCCTCTCGCTTCACCTCGGCTTTCCAGGGATAGTCTTCCTCGTCAACCATAAGGCTTGTCAAATATGGTAGAGATTCTTTTCCTGTCCAGCGCAAAGTACTGGTGATGATTGGCTTAACAATCTCCGCTGCTCTGCCTTTGATGGTCTTCAAGGTTGCTCGCACGGATTCCTTCTTGTCAGGATCGAGGTCACGAGCACTGTCTCGCCGACCATCGAAGTGACGTCGCGTCACTGCGGCAAACACGTGCGCTTCGGGCAGATAGTCGTCAGTGCCACCGATAAGTCGGTAGAACTCAGCAGGTTGTAGACAATCCTGCTCTTCATGGTTACAGAAGGCACTCGTTTGTGACTGGTTGGTTTCGCTGTCATGGAAGCGAAGATGCTCTGCGATCCTGTAGCTCAGTTAGTGTCACATGCTGTTTCCCGATGATCGTCAAACATACCACTCTTTGTAGAACACCAGCACACTGTAGGCGAGGAAGTCAGTTCTGGGGCTGACAGGTATTTCTCTGCCCTCAGAGGCTTTGATGGTGAAGCTGAGCAGATGACTGTTAACCGTGATGCGCTGGTACTCCATCTCCCGCGCGCGATGCTCTACTCTTGCCCGCACGACGTCCGGCACGCCATGCTGACTCAAATCGTCAGCGAGCGTGAGATAGGCGCTGGCGACATGCACAAACGCTTCTTTGTAAACCGATGCCTTCTTGAGATTGGCGCCAATAACAAGCCATTTCACAGCATTTCCCGCCACTGAGGCCCAAAGCATATTGCGTTCGTCAAATCCATCGAACAGAACCGTGAAAGCGCTAGTGACTGATGAGCTGGAGGCATGCGCTTCGTAGAAGTGTGCAAGTCTTGAAACTGCTTCGATGCGAGGGAGGGATTTGTTGATGCTGTCCTGATCCAGTAGTAGGTGCTTGGGAGAAGCGTGCGAAATGATTCGGAAGAACGTCTCGTACGCTTTCAGCCAATCTGTATTGTTCTGCGGATCAACAGTGACTGCGGCGTCAGCTTCACCATCATCTTCCTGCTTGACCGGCTTCTTCGACTCCTTCTTGCTGAGACTTGATCCTAGCACTTCGCTTACTTCCTGCTTCGGTCGATTGAAGCCCATGCAGTCCCGCTTCAGTACTTGCAAGTCTCGTAAAACGAGCCCGGGCATGCCATCGACCACGGCAGTGGTCTGCAAAGTGTAGAGGTACTTCACACCATCCGCGCCAAGCGAAGACGCAGGCGCGGCAGACAGTGACTCTGAGAACCAAGAAGAGGCCGCTCGAAGCTCCTCCGCTCTAAGTCTGCAGCTCAAGCCCAAGTTGTGACTGTCCAGCACGATCAGAACATCGCCCTTCCTCAAGAATTTCTTCCTGGTCTTTGAACACTTTCCGAGCTCCATCGCGGAAAGGGCTTCTTCAATCAGCGTTGGCGACTTGCGTTCGTAAAAGAGGCCAACAGCCTCTTGAATATTGCCGCAAGACTGCTGAAGCAGATCATGCGCATCCTCGGTAGTCGTGCCCACGACCTCCAGAACTTTGGCAACTTTTTGGTCCAGAGTCTCTTCAGGCTCCTCCTCAATGACTTCAGGATGTTCTGCAGAGCCAATGTGAGGAGCTCGAGATGGGCCGTCATCTGATGCTCTCAGAACATTTGAATCGGCGGCATGACTGTAAGATGCCATACTTGTGGGGTCAGGGCTCAGCCCTTGGACAAGACGCAACGCCTTCTCACGGCGCATATTGTCGTCAGGCGCTTCCATGGGAGCTTTCCGCTTCCGCTCATCCGTCGTTGCAGCCATCTCGGTTTCGATGCTGTCCTTGCGCATGAACTCTGAAGACACAGGTGAATTGCGACCAGGTGGGGTGATGCTGAGATCTTGTGGCTCCGGTGTGTTTAAAGTCGTGGTTGGGCGGGAGAATGTCACATCGCTGCCAATTGCGCTGTCGGCTCTTGAGAATGGTGTGCCATCTCTTGGCGCATCCATATTCGTCGATGTGGCCGCTTCTCGCGCGTCGTGCAGGGTCGTGAGGCGGATGCACGTGCGGTCCGGCTATGTCATGTGTTGGTGGTAGAGTTGGATGTGTGCAAAGATAAGCTCGAAGGTGATGCGCTCCCGAAGCCGACAGCATGTGAGAGCGCTAAAGTGGGGCATTCTAAATCAGCTTTGCAAGAGCGCCTCACTTGTACTCTTGACATGCGTTTCCGCTCGCTGACATGAAACGAACCATTTCTACATCACGGACCGTCATCCTGGGGTATCATCATAAATATGGAGTGCTCCTTCTTCATCAACCACCACTCAGAATCTGATCTCGTAGCTTCCAGCTCTTGTCATATACCGCACCCACTTCACACTGCTATAATTGCCCTTCTCAAACACCTTTAGATACCGCACCAGCAAACCAGAGCTTGTGAACATCAGCAAGCTGAACTGCATGCTAAGTGGCGGTCTTGACCAAGCCTTGTACGTAGTCATCGCACTCAGCTCGGCCTCTGCGCTCAGGACAAATTCACTCTGGCCAGTGAATCTAGCGATCTTCCACTCGATGACATTCTCAGCTGGCACGTACTTCGCCTTGCCTTGCGAAGTGCGATGTGTTGTATTTGCCGTGTTGAGCGGTGTGGGTATGCGAACGGACACATTCGTAGCGAAAAGCTTTGCACCATAATTAGAGCGGATTGCGATGGAGTATTCGACTTTGCTTCGCCCGATCTCGTTGACGATAGCGTGTACCTTGAATGGCAAATTGACATTCTCCGAGCAGCGGTACGACATGAGTTGGAAGGAGCCATCCGGCGGGATAAACGAGATGGTCCGATCTGAGGTGAATGAGCTAAGCTTCACGCATTGATGAAGCGAAACGTCTTCCAGAGTGACTGAGCCTGCAGCCGCTTTGGTCGCCTTGTTGCCAGGTAAGTTGCCGATTGGACCACCTTGCCCATCAACGCCTCCAGAATGCGAGCCCAGAGTCAATGCATCATTTAGACCAAACTTGCATTCTGGCGTACCTGAGAGGTAGGCACGCATCTCGATCGCTCCATTCACGTCTGCGCGAAGCACTGTTCCAGACGCCGACACCAGAAGATTGACATCCTCAATGACGTCCACAAAAGCCTCGTTCTTGCGGTACTTGATGTTGTCTCTCCTCCAGCTTAGCGCGCCAGTTGCTTGCATTGTGATCTTGCTGCTGTCCTCCAGAGCCCGTTCTGACTTGACACCCTCGGTGGTGATGTACATCTTCAATGTTTCGGTCTCGGTATTCTGAGGATAGCCAAAGTCTAGGATCTCGTCCAGCAATTCGTAGACCATGACGAAGTTGCTCTTGACGGCCTCCTCATCGAATCGGCCAAAGTAGCTCTTGCCCAGTTGGACCAGCTTATATAGGAACTCGAACACCAATGCGCTGTTGACATTGCCCTTGCTGACACCGACGATGTATATGTTCTCGCTCTTGATATGGCTGAATGTCGTACTTCCAAGAGTAAGAATGGGCGATCTGATTTGAGGGTTGCTGATTACTTGGATGCGGAAGACATCGGCGAGTCGAGGTCGCATGTCCTGGCGAAAGGCGCGCATGATGAGCAGCTCGCCCTTCTGGTTGAACAGCAGCACTCCGGACAGCATCTTGGCGGTGTTGCTGCGGTGTATGTCAATGTTGGAGGAGGAGTAAATGGCAGTGGAGGCTCAGGGAGTGCAGGTGGCATGCGGAATTGGCTCCGTTGGAGAGGAACGTCGCGTCTCCCGAATCACCAACACGACTACGAGAAGCATCGCTACACCAAAAAATGCCCAAACGGCGCAAAACAGACGATGCGAACGGAGACGACGACCCTACGCCGCGCAAGACGAGAAGAAGTGCGAAAGACGATGACGAGCCTGCCATATCTAGCCCATCGCGAACATCAGAGACACCTTCGAAGCGAAAGTCAATCTTGAAAGATACGCCGACTAAGGCGAATGGGCTGAAGTCAGTAGAGGCCACACCCAGCTCACTGCGGAAGGTGCTGTTCTCAACGCCATACAAGGAAGGAGAAGAAGTCAATGGCGACAATGAAGACACGCCAACAGCATCACGCAATGATCGCTCGGCCCGTAGAAAGAGCCAGCGGACACTGCAGAAGCAGATTGTCCACACAGAGGACAGCGATGCCGAGGACGACGTCCAGGAAGAGGCTATAGCGCAAGCTATTCTAGGCGAAGACGATGGTGATGGTGACGAAGAGGATGAAGACGTGGCATTGGACGATCCAGCGACTCCCTCCAAGACTGGCAGGCCGAGAGGACGACCGAAAGGCAGAAGGCGTGAGCGTACACCGAGTCCACCACCAGATATGCCGCCTCACGAGCTCTACTTCTTCCAGAATCGAGCAGGTGGCAATAAGACCTCTGCCAACACGATGCCCTCAAATCTGCTGTTGAATCACGAGGACTACTTTGCGCAGATGAATGCTTACAAAGATCCTCACGACACAGACATGAAAATGCTCAGAGAGCTACATGCGCGAGCATATGATCAATGGATGTTTGAGTTGGAGGAAGACTTCAACCTCTGCTTCTATGGCTATGGATCAAAGCGTGAACTGCTGATGGACTTCGCTGAGTACATGTTCTACCAATCCGAGAAACCGCCGAACATTGTGGTCGTCAATGGGTACACGCCTGGCCTAACCATACGTGACGCTCTCAATTGCCTGGCGGGCGTTGTGCTTCCAAAGAACACTAAGCTGCCAGCACAGCCAGCGGCAATGCTTGATCTGCTTTCAGCCACGCTCACAGAAAATCCACCAAAGCAAAAGATCGTCCTCATCATCCACTCCCTTGATCACTCCAACCTTCGCAAATCAGCGACGCAGACACTAATCGCAAGATTAGCTTCACACCCCAGTATTTCGCTGTTGGCGTCATGCGACACGCCGAACTTTCCGCTCCTTTGGGACGTATCTCTTTCGTCTCAACTCCGCTTCCTCTATCACGACGCGACGACTTTTGCACCATACACGGCTGAGATAGAAGTGGTGGAGGATGTGAACGCTTTGCTAGGCAGGAGCAGTCGCCGCTTAGGTGGCAAAGACGGCGTTGGCTACGTTCTGAAATCGCTACCAGAGAATGCGCGAAGCTTATTCCGCATCCTTGTCGCAGAGCAGCTTGCACTGGCTGATACTGAAGGCGATGCTGTGCTCAATGGTGTCGACGCCGACAGCGACCCCGAAGACATTATTGGCGCAGAAGACGATGACGAGGCAGCAGCGGAGCAGCAGACCCCATCGAGACGTGGACGAGGCCGCCCAGCGAAGTCAAAGACTAAGCCTGTAAAGGCACCGGCGCCTGTGCAGAGCGCACCCTCCGGTATCGAATACAGGACACTATACCACAAGGCAGTGGAAGAGTTCGTCTGCTCTAGCGAAGTGAACTTCAGGACACTGTTGAAGGAGTTCCACGACCACCAAATGATCGAGAGTCGGAAAGATGGGCTTGGCACGGAACGACTTGTTGTACCCTTCAGGCGTGAGGAGCTGGAATCGATACTAGAAGAACTGGTGTGATACTCTCCTCAAGATACGATTGCATCCACCTAGATTCATTCTGCTCCATCTGCAAAGCTCGCAAACGGTAGGTTCGAGTAAGGCAAGGCTAACTTCCAGGCTTGGCGCCGGCCATTGTCGAATACTGAGGACAATAGCTTCAAATTCTCACCCGAAGTGCTGACCTGTTCAAAAAGGATATTTGGCAACTGGAGCTCTTCGTCTCCGAAATGGATGGTGATACACGGTCCTTGACGACTAATTTCCTGCCGCCACGCCCACCACCGTACAGGACGACTTGGCCTCGACGACATATTTGGAAACCACTTCGACCTGTAAGCAGCGCGCAGGCCGCGCCTAGCATAACGTTACAGCACCATGGCATCTCCAATCGCAAATCTGGCCTTACAAGAAATTTACGCCCAAGTTCAGCAATCTACACCTTGTGCCGTCTTTGCACTCAAGCCAGACTACACGCCACAAGACCTCAAATTCGCCTATCGAGCACTGGCGCTGCGTCTACACCCAGACAAATGCGGTGACGACGATCTTCGCGACCTACACACCGCTCTCTTCAAGCGCATACAGGACGCATACGAGCAGCTACTTGTCACAGGTCCTGGCAGTCCAGATACAACACGGACAGATTCTTCGACTCACCAAGAAGACTCAAGCGCGACTTCTGCCGAGGCTAATTCAGGAGATGACGAATTTGCGTCTTTCGAAACGAAGCCAACAACCTGCGGTTGGTCAGCAGAAGACTTCAAGCGCTACTTCCGGGCGATGGATGAAATAAGAGCAAGAGATCAAGCCATGTGGGAAGAGATTGAGCGGCCGACTTTACCGAAAAGGAGAAGTCCGTGCATGAGCAAGAAGACTGCAGAGCGAGTGCAGAGAGCGCGACAGGAACGATGTGCTGAGCACGAAAAATTTATGATGAGGCATCAACTTGATATGCGACTGTGGGACTTGGCGGAAGCGAAGATGGAGCTCCAAAAGAGGAGGGCATCGCTGTATGCAAGGACGAAGGAAGAGCAGATGCCAGCTAGTGACGAAGGTGAGCAGGAGTGGGAAGAATGAGACCAAGGTGAGAGGATCCGAACATGTGTCTCTCCGTCGCTCCTTCCAGTCTTGGAGCGAGCAGCGTCGCATTGAAACGCCCTTGCGTATCTCGGAGGCGTGTCCCGCGACAATCATGACGCCAGTCACACCAAAGCGCGATACCATTACAGCGTTGAATTACCTTGCCCTTCCACTCAGATCTAGTCTTGCCACGGTCTAAACAAGGCCCTCGACTGGGATCTCTCGACTGCGCTCTTTGAGCTCTTGAAGTGAAGTTGGACAAAAGTTCGTTAGCTTGGCCATGGCTGCACCTCTTTGTCGCCGCCTGCGAACAACTGGCTCGGTATCACAGCCATGGCAAAGAGACTCTCGACATCAGGCCATTCTCCACCACGCAAAGGCCCGCGACCGGAAATCAAAGACACATTCATCTCCGCGAAGTGTTCATCAAATCCCAAGACCTTGGCGAAGGCACAATCATCTCGGCAATTGCAGAATTGAGCAGTGACATCTTGTCCTCTTGCTCTCGAATGCGCCATGAGCAACAAATACCTAGCATAAGTACTCACGACTAGGCCTTCCCGAACCTCACTGACAACCCCATCCCACTTCCATTATCAAGTTCAGTCAGCATGCAGCTCACCCAATTTCTTGCTTCTCTGGTCCTGCTGACCACTGCTGTCATTGGCAACCCTCACGCAGAAGCAGAAGCAGAAGCCATTCCTCAGAATGGAGGCAACCGTCGAACAAGGTGCACCAATGGCAACTACTACTGCCGCAACGAGCTCGGTAGGTAGTATTGGCGCACAATTTCCACCGCCTGACTGACTTCTCAAGACAACTTCACAGACTCACAAATCCAGACCGCAGTCGAAAGACGCAATGGACAAAGCATCGCAGATCGCGATGTCGATTATGCTATCTACTATTGTGCAGGCAATGGTAACAACGATAATTCTCCTACATTGAATGTTGTATCGACATGTTGTGGAGGGAGAAGACGTGGGAATGGGACTGATGATGGCGATGACGATGGCGATGATGATGGGGATGGGGATGACGATGACGATGGCAACGATAATGAGGATGATCAGAATCGTGGGAGGTGTGCTGCCCGAAGCGTTCGTGGTGGGAGGAGGATTAGGGTTTGTGTGAATGAGAGGCAGAATTCTTGAGTGTTGAGCACGGTTATGAGCACACTAGATGGGGACCAAGTCGAACACAAAAGGCGTTCAGGATACGAGTGATCTAGTAGCAACAAGTAACACGCGATGCCTTTCTCGGAACTCATCTGCTTCTTAAAGACGCTGCTGTTCTTTTTGCTCTTCGCAGTCACTCCAAAGGTCCACTGGTCTCCGTGCCAAAGTACATCAGTGACTCAAAGCGAACAACTCCGCGAAAAGGGTGTCATGCGATCGCCACGTTCAGAGGCGAGTATCACGCTGTCGTTGACGAGTTTCACCAATCTGGGGGAGCTGAACGAGATTTTCTTTGTCTTCGACAGTTTGTGCTCGACCTGGCTCGATCTTTACGAGAAGGCTTGTCTCGACCACCTCTGACCTTTCCGTGCTGCTTGAGCTAGGGCGCAAGTGGGAAGTGATCTGATCACGCGAATGGCAACCGCACATCGAACTCTTCACCGACAGCCAAGCAATCATGGCTCGCAAGCGACTTGTGGTATCCTTGGCGTCGATTTCACGTTGGACAGAAGACATTCAGCCTCGGATCATGCTTCATCCGAATCAGCAGAGAGTACAATGGCATCAAACCAGAGAACATAATTAGGCAGATGGAACTCGAAGAGGAAATCGCATCATGGTAGCTGAAGGCAAGATACGAACCACGCCATGGCCCACTCACGCTCCAGCTCGAAAGATATAAGGACAGCGCTTGATACCTGATATTGCAGATTTGTCAAGAACAACCACTCCAACAGCTATCAACACAAATTCAGACTCACCAGCAAAATGCATTTCAGTCAATACGTTGCCATGATCATGCTTACCGCAGCATCCAACGCTGCCCCGGATCAGCTGGATAAGCGTGCCGCGAACAAGTGCACGCCCTGTCAAACATACTGTGGAAAGTACTTGAAGAATCAAGGCAGCGGCTCCAATCAGAAACTAGGTATGTGTTTCTTCGATCTGTTCTCTTCTCTTGAGTCTCATACTCAAATGCCATGACAGGTTGGAACAACAATCAGATCATTGCCGCGCTGGACAACACTCCGCCCAGCAGCATCGATCTCAGAAGTGGAGGAGGGATTATCAATAACTCAGTCTTCTTGTGCAAGAGCGGAGGCAAGGGCGGGAATTCGAATAACAGGCTGGATTGGGTCGGGTACTGCACTTCAGGCTGTGATTCTTATTCTGGGAGTAATGGGAATGATCGCTGTAGTGGGTGATTCGATGAATGTGCGATGGGGGATGGGGGAGAGAACTTAGCTTACCTGGAGTCACTCGTTAGCAAGAGGAATCGCGATGCAGCTTGAGGAGAACAACACAGCCTATCATTGATGAATGGAACTTCTTGTGTTTTCTCTTTACCTTTATCGTCCTCTCTCTCTGCCAATTGGTGCAGTAACACTGAAGTCGTGTCTTGTGGTCTCATGGGCCTTGAGCTCTATGGCGACTTGCTCCTGGAGCGAAGGCACGAGCTCAGAGTGGCTCGTTCGCGCGGATCAACAGGTAGCACCTCAGCACGTTCTGTTAGTCTGACGAAGCTTTCAACTCCACCGAATGGGCCAACGGAGCTGTGTCCAATTGCGACACTTTGAGCGCAGCGTAGCCTTCTCGTGCGGAGACAGCAGGGTAATCGATGCCTTCTAGTCGCCGTGAACTTCTCCAGCTCCGTCGAATGCATCTTCGCGGGTGCTCCAGCTGCTAGACTACGACTCTAATATGGCCCAATTGCGCGCAGTCAGTAGTGCAACTTCGGCCAACGTAGCAGTCTTGCATGCCTTTCAGCTCCGTCAAATGCAGCTACGCAGCTGGCTCCAATCGCGAGCCTACAAGCCTAGCATTGCTAATCTGCCCGGAGTCTGCGATGAATTTGCAGTCAACGGTGGAATTTCAAGTAGTCTCACCTGACTTCCGCTCCGCCAAAGACGTCTTCCCAGCTACCTTCAGTCACGAGTCTACGAGCTTGGTATGACTGGATCGAGCGGATTCAGCTCTGCAATTCGCGCGGACACTACAGAGGATCTGTAAGCGCCACGCACCTTCCACTCCATGAACGGCACTTTCGTAGCAAGGACCAGTCGCGACACGATGAGCTTGGTACGGCTCCTGGGACACGTCTCATTAGAAAGGCGGAGCCCTCGATAATGATTTCCGTGCGTTGTTCCTGGAACCGAATCTCCGTTTGCCAACGAGCCGTTGAAGCTGTCCATTGTTGGTACCGCGGCATTTGTGTGCGTGTACCCATCATGGGGTCCTCTAGTTCATAGTAAATCATTCAATCCTGGAAAAGCACATGCTTAGCCGCAACCTGCTATTCAGCCATGTGCTCTACGGACATGCGGTGCTCGACCGGGATGTAATTCGGTAGCCTGCTGCACGTGAGATGCCACGCGTGCCCGAGCTGCGATTCAAGCGCAGACTCTGTGCAGGTCGACATCCTCGAAGTCTCACAAACTTTCCGCTCCATGGACACTACATGCGCCACTAGCCCCTTTCGCGACACCATGAGCTTGGTAGAGACCTTCGCACGGAGTCAGTTGTAGAACTCATATAGTCAGAAGTGAGATTCGAGAGACTCGTAGAAGCCACACGCACCTCCAGCTCGAGGCATATACTCTGCGCATCTGCAGCAAGTTGCTACATTACGAGCCTAGTACGGCTGCTGGTACGGAGTCGATTGTGCAATTTAGCGAATCAGCATTGAACTTCGAGAGATTTCTAGCAGTCTTACATACCTTCAACTCCAAGCAATTCCGTGCCTGTTCATGACCAGCTGCGAAAGCATGAGCTCAATACAGCCTACTTGTACGGCGTCAAGTAATACACAAAAAGAGCACAGCGATAGATACAGTACCAGAGACCCAGAATGCAACCCAGCTGTCCTTGACTCCAAAGAAGCGAGCGAAGATGTCGGCCAAGAAAGAAGCAAATTCGGAGATGATGTTGCCTGACCAGCCTAGAAGCCATGGAACATCATCGGCAACTAGTGGCTTGAAATTTCGCGCCGTAATCAAGAGAATTTGGTAAGTCCCTGCTGTCTTACCCGTCCTCAACTCAAGCCATCGGCGCTTTGTATTCGCGGCCATTTGCGAGGCTAAGAGCTCAGTGTAGCCTATTCATACGGAGTCAGCACTGAAGGTTCGCCCTGCACACGATGGGACTCGTCGAGCTTCTGTTTGCTCACATATCGATAGCTCTGAGTATTCGTACTGGGCGACTTATTACTACTGCGAGACCGCAAGCTTAGCGCGCTCCCTCTATACAGAGTCAATAGCGAGATCTCGACATCTTATGAAAGTCTCACATATCTTCAGCTCTGTTTTTCGGTCTCTGCATTGATAGCCAGTCGCGACACCACGAGCTTGATAGAAGCCACTCGTGCGGAATCGGCGGGTGGAAATTCGCTTCTTCTTGCTTATTCGGTGAGTTACTACCATCTCACAAATTAATCACTCCAAAGAGCCGCTGTATGCCCCTGTCTCTTGCTGCGAGCTTACGAGCTGAGCGGGTCCTTCCTGCGTAGAGTTAGTAGTGACTTTCAGAAAGTTCTAAAGGCTCTAACTTACCTTAGCTCCAACATGCTATCCAACGTAACTAGTGCCAGTTGTCACACTACCAGCTCAGCATAGCCAATCTGCGCGGGGTCGGTAGTGAGTATCGTTGGCAATGGGAGAGATTTGCTTGTCTCACACTTCTCTAGCTCCGAGTGATCGATTCGTGTACCTGGCTCCTGTTGCGAGCCAACAAGCTTGGTAGTCAGCTTCTACGCAGAGTTGGAAGTGAATTTCAGGAACATCCGAAGGCTCTGACCTACCTCAGCTCCAGCATGCCACCCAGCGTATCTAGTACCAGTTGCGATACTACCAGCTTAGTACAGCCCTTTCGCGCGAAGTGAGCAGTGGGACAATGTTGAAGTTCGGAGAGTTTCATGGGCCCACACAACTCTCGCTCCAAGTTGCCACTCTGCATAAACAACACCTGTTGCGACGTTGCGAGTTTAGTGAGCCTCTCCTGCGCAGAGTCAGCAGTCATTTGCAAGCAGTACCCAGGGTTTCGACGTACCTTCAGCTCCCAGCGACCATGGTGTCTATCTAGAACCAGTTCCGACACGATGAGCTCAGTGCAGCCTCTTCTAGCGGAGTCAGCAGTGAAGTTTAGTTGGAATTCAGAGATTATGGGGTTGTCCCGCAAGCTCTAGCTCCAAGTGGCCACTTCCCGCAGATAACACCTGTTGCGACGCCACGAGCGTCGTGAACCTCTTCTGGGCAGAGTCAGTAACAATTTTAGACCATCTCCAGACCATTTTCAGGAGCTCGACGTACCTTCAGCTCCAAACTCCCATCGTGCGATCTAGAGCCAGTCGCGACAATGCGAGCTTAGTACAGACCTTTCTAGCGGAGTCAGTAGTGAAAATGGAGCCTTTTCTGGTACATTTGCTCTCTCATTCTGCTCCGGATGGGGAGTATCTGGGTATCTCATGCTAGTAAAATGAGCCATTTTTGGCTCAAAACGCCGCCCAATTCATGCAAAATTTAATTAGTTTTGGAGCCAGCCACGTCGCTTCTTCTCCTTCTTCTCCTTTCTCTCCTGATTATACCTCTTGGCGTCCTCCTTGGACACCCGCGTCTGGCGGCGCTCCGCCTTGAGCGACTTGCCACCGTGCTGGTTGGCGGCGGCATCGACGTCGAAGAAGGCGTTCATTTGGCGGCCGCTCTTGGCGGCGTCGCTGTGGCGCTCAGGTCCGAGGTCGCCCATCTGCGCTCGGCCTGTGAAACGGTTGAGAGCCATCGTAGCGGTATAGTCGGCCTGCTGAGTGGCGTTCATGAAGGTCTTCTGCTCGTCCATCTCGCGCTCCTCCTCGCGCTTCTTCTCGTGGAACTTGGCGTAGTCGGCATTCGGGTCGTAGTTGCCATGAATCTTTGGATTGTAGCCCTGGTACTCCTCGCCCTTCTGCTGCAATTCCGCGAGGCCATGCGTCCCAACTAGAACTAGTCAGCATTGCAGAGCAATGAAGTGGCGAAGAATATACATACTCGACTTGCCATTCTTCATCAATCCAATGCGGATGTCTGGGCCCTGGAGCTCTGGGTCCCACATCCAGTAAGGCTCTGCTGGCTCATCCCATGTTGTTTGCTGTGTGTCGTAGTGGATGTAATAGTATGAGCCTTCGGGGTACGCTGCGCCCTCGGCCTTGCATTTGTACCATTTGTACTTTGCGCGCAAGTCGTGCATCTTGATGGTCTGGTCAGAATCGTCTGCAGGATTGGATTGTGCGATATGTGTGTGTGCGAAGGGCTCAAAGGGAGAGAGAAAGGTGAAGTTTGTGGCGGAAACTGGTCTTTGAAGCTGCCTGTGCAACGGTGCATCAGCGGCATTGCCGCCGCAACCACCACAGGCAACACACAGCTCTCACGAAACAAGAGATACGAACATGTTGGCTTCGCAGCAGGACGCTGCGGCAGCAACAACTCACCGAGTCAATATCATCCTGCGACTTCTTGGTCTCGTCGCCTTCTGCTGGTCCATTCTTGCTCTGCGCCTACACCACGTCAGCAAGGCATGAAAGGGCAATGTGCAGTAATTCATGAGACATTTCAATCTCAAAAGTGCATGAAGCATTCGAGATGATGCGCTCGCAATAGGAGACCCGCCAGGAAGATGTTTGCAAGAGAAGAAAAAGGTCAACACCAGGTTCGCAGTGTTCTCTCGTTCTCTGGCCCATCAGAGGAAGATTGAGTGCCACAGCGTAGATGTCGACAATCCGATAGAGCAGCAACTCACCTGCTCGGCTTGTTCTGCCTGTTCTGATGATTTTTCGGTTGCGGGTCCGGTCTGGTCTTGAGAGCCCGAAGAACTCTGCTCTGAGACGCTTGACCGCGAGGCAGCGCCTTTGATTCTGAACTCGTCTCCTTCTGCCATCATGAATGTGCCTTGGGCAAGAACGAGACCAAAAACGCACGCGACCACAGACCGATACTTGTTGTGAAAGCAGAGTGAGGTCGGAAGAGAGGAAGCCAAGACCGCTGAGCGGAGATGAAAAGTTCTGGGATCCTCAAATCTCAATCAGGATGCGTCCAGGATTGCGACGACAATTGCTGGCCTTTCGAGCAGGATTCTGAGCAAGTATGAGCACGTCAATCTCGATACTGTCGATGGGATCCTGATTGCTGCTATCGTTCACTGGGATCGGAACAAGAGAATGCAGCAGAACTACCAGAATCGCTCTGACTGGCTGGCCAAAGATGCTGACTGAGTTCAGGAGCTCAGGAGGAAGAGCTTGGCGCGTTGAACCAGCTCTCTGATGCCTGAACCTCAACAGGTGCACAAGCTTGACGCGTCTTGTGCAGAAGCTGTAGCGAGCTGCGTCTTGCAACAACAGTACCGGAAATGCTGTGATGGCACAGCCTGTGCTCGTCAGAGCGTATACGAACAGGAAAGGCTTCGCAAATCGAGCGCCGGGACGAGTAGAGGATGCCGAAGCTCTACCACCGATATCGTCGTATGCCTTCGCGGACATTCTGAGATCCGTGAATGGCAGCAAAGAGTTTCAGAACGCGATCGATGGTATCGCAGAGATAGCTGCCAAGAATCGCATGAGCTTGGCCGAAGAGTATAGCTCTCACATGCCGCCAGTCGGAGAGATCACAGCGACAGGAGCCTCCGCTGCGAGATCGCAACCGCATCGTCCAGTCATGCGACGTCGAGCTCTCACGAGCGTGCCGGAAGCCAGTTCGGGGAGCAGTGAGGGTAGCCGCAAGAGTCCAGCGAAGAGAGGAAGTATATTCAGCTTTCGAAAGCAGCAAAAGCAAGACTGCAGGCCGATGCAAAGGATGCGTATTGGCAGTATGGGTAGGACGATACCGGTCGGAACGACAGTTGCCATGGCTGTAGAGGTTCTGCTGCCGCCTGATCATACCAGAGCTTCCTCTGAGACCACTATAGCTGCCATAACACCTCCTCCGGGCCCTGGACAAGAACAGCGGTCTTCGAGTGCCGCTCAGTTCAGCCTGCAGCGACTATTGACTGGTACAGGCCTAGTCTCTGGCTGAGATCCGTTTATGGGTGCGCGTTTCCAAGATTCCGTATGATCTGATGTGCTGTTTTGGGACGATGATGGCAAACGCTAGTAGTCATCTGCGCTTGCAAGCGAATGTCCAGCAGAGATATATGCAAGAGCGCAGAAGAAAGAAAGACAGAAAGACTTCGAGCTTTTGACTTACCACGGGAGGGATCCCTATGCCGTCTTCAGCATTGTCCTTCGCACCGTCTGAGTCGGTGGACGTGCCGCCACGAATAGAGGTACGATCAATCATGTCGTCCGGACGGGTTGGCCCATTTACGGCTTTGTCGTCGCCCTCTGCACGTGTAACCATTGCGGCTGGACTGCGGCGTGCGGAAGATGCTGAGGTGTGAGTATGCTGGGCAAGCCTGCTAAGATGTCTCGAGCAATGGCAGAGGCCTGGCGTGTATGTGCAGTGGACGTTGTTGAAAGATTGGTGTGCGTTGAAGAAAGTGACAAGAAGGCAGCAAAAGGGTTGAAAGAGCCAGCACGGACGGACCTTACATCGCCGCTTCCACATGAAAGTTCTGCCTTCTCAGTTCGCCTCACTTTGCTCCCGCATACACCGCAAAACCACCCCAAGAAGGCGCGGCACTACCAAAAAGACAACATCAAACCGAAGGAGCGACTCGGTCAGGCGCAAGTACGTGAACGATTGACTCGAGGTGCTCCGACACACCACGCTAACAAAACACCGTCTAGTGTCTGCTGAAACGCAATCTGGGACTGGAGCTGGCGGAAGTGGAGATGGACGAGGTGAAAAGGGCGGCGGTCGTGGTAACGGCGGTGGACGTGGTGGAGACAAGGAAGAGGATGCGCTTGTCGAGCGCTTCACCGACGCTCTGGTCGGGATGTGCCAGCGCCTGCTAGACATGGAAGAAGACGAGAGAGCAGACGAGATGTGGGCGATCGGAGTACGGGTGTTTGGAGAGGACCGCTGGGGCGTTCTCGTCAATGAGCGGATGAACAAGAAGGAGAAGTAGGCGGCGCTCAAGGCCAGAAAAGGTGCTCTGCCACGGCAACACCAAGCAGCACAATGTGGAAAGGCATGGCGACCGGAAGCTGGCACAGTAAGCTCGAGTGCTTAGGATATCACCACGACTGAATTGGATACCAGCTCCGAATGAACACATCAAGCAAGCAAGTCATCTCTCCCATGACACTGAATGTTGAATACACGCAGATGGTAAACGTGCCGCGTGTACTTTATGAGACAAGGCGGTCGACATCACTCCATCACGCACGGCTCGCCACCAAATTGTGGTATCTGGTCCGGATTGTGCACCCATCGCATGGACATTTCAACTCCATCTGCGAGACGAGATACGACGAACAGCTCGTGAAATACAAGTCCAAGTCATTATTCACGACTCATCACGCACGGCTCGCCAGAACATTGTGGTGTCTGGTCTCGACTGCACTTCCATTGCAGGGCCATTTCAATTTCATCTACGAGACGACACTGCGAGCAGGTGGTGAATTACAGCTTTAAACCACCATTTGCAACGCTGACTCCGCGTAAAGACATATATCCTGCTTCTCACGTCGTGAATGCTGGGCGCCGCAATGTCGCCCTGTCCAGAAGCTCTCTGTGGTGATGATGGAATACAAAGGGCTCTGGCATCACCTCACTCATGCGGATCTCGATTTGCAATTGATTGAGTCTGCTCATGGATGTACAGCCATGGTAGAGCCATTTTAACTCCCCCGACGAGATGGAATACCGCAAACAAGCGGTGAACAATAGGTTCAAATCACTTTTCATAAGAACAATTCCGCGGGAGGATGGGAAGCATGCTTCCAACTTCGCGGATGGTACTGAATGCACCATCGCCGTGTCAAGAAGCTCTCGATCGTGTTATCGGGTGTGAGATTGTGCAACACCACCTTACTCAAGCTCCTTCCGCATGCGTACTGTGTGAGTGCCATCTGCTCCATCAGCATGTCAAGCCATGACTGCCCCGCTGTTGGAATCGAGTCGGGTGGACAAGTGCTCATCACAAAATGAAGAGATTACTCTTCATCATCGGCTGCATTTCGTGCAACACGTTTCGAAGATCGATCAGTACGCGAGCACAGAGCAAGGAGAGTCGGAAGGGGACGTGAGAGAGCAGCTGCTATCACTTTGGGTGACGATTTTACCTGACTCTTTACGACCTACAACGCCGGACATTGCATCTCGTGATGCTTATCTCGTTGACAGCCGGTGATTCCAGAGAGGCGTAAAGTGTAATATGAAATACCGCTGAGGACGTTATACACGTCGTTTCAAAGGATCGCTTTGACAGGATTCCGTCAGGCTCAGCCCCACAGAAATTGATGTGGAATCCGCACAACCATCAACGCCAACTCGTCAGACAGCACACAAAGCATACACGGGAGATTCGGTTCCCTGTAATCAATCGTCTTTAGTCATGCCAAAGCTACAACCACCATTGGCGACATCGACTGTCCTGCAAGGCTCCGCCTCGCCGGAACGGACGAACTTCCTCGAACCAGCATTGTGCTTGTGCGCAACAGCCAATATTTATATAAGTGCTTATTCGCACTCCTGGTCAGTCTGTAGACAGCATTCAGCGAGCGAAGAGGAAAGCTAAAAGATGCATGCGAATTTCGCGACACTGAGCTTCGCGCTCTGTGCCTTGTCACACGGCGCCATCCGACTCGCCGGGGCCCAGGATGTCAGCAACCAGAAGGTAGAGAATGAGACCGTTCAACAATTAGCTTTAAGCCTGACAGTGTTCAACAGATTTCCCAATTGAACGCAGCGAGTACAGACACGAATGGTCAATTGGACACGACCGACAATGGCGTTAAAGCCAATACCTCCAAGTCTCTTCGCAGCGGACCACGCGGGTATAATTTGCTTGAGGACACATCTGTCCGCAAGAAAATGTTGCATTTCGATCGTGAAAGGACACCCGAGCGAGTCGTACATGCTCTTGGTCATGGTGCTTACGGACAATTTGAGTCCTATGGTGACTGGTCCAACATGACCGTGGCATGCTGGCTCCAGAATGGTGCCGTCAGTGAGGTCTTCACTCGATTCTCGGTCGTCGTCTCGAGCGTTGGTGGAACCGAAGTCGGATGAGATACTCATGGTAAGCTCATCGGACGATGATACGGAAAACATCCAGGCTGACACAATATTTCTCGCTCTCCAGGATTTGCAACCAAGATTTACTCTGGCTGCGGCAACCACGACCTTGTCGGAAACCATCTAAGCTCTTTCTTCATCGACGATGGTGCTCAATTTCCAGATCTAATCCATGCTGTCAAGTACGAAGCAGACAAAGGCTTCCCGACCGCCGGCACAGCGCATCGCACTGCGTACGACTTCTTCAATCAGCATCCTGAAGGTAGCTTCCAGCTCATGAACGTCCTGTCGAATCTAGGTATGTACTGCGCAACAGCTATTCGTGGCACACGGCTAACGAGTCTTCAGGGATACCACGAGATGTTCGCCACATTCAAGGCAATGGTGTACACACCTACCGTTTCATCAATGCACAAGGCAATACAACTCTATTCAAATGGTTCTGGCTGCCCAAGCTTGGATTTCGGTCGTTGGTGTATGACGAGGCCACAACTATCGCCGGGAAGAACAACAACTTCGAACGTATTGACCTCTACAACAACATTGCTGCCGGCAACTATCCGGAATGGGAATTTGCTGTCCAGCTGTTTCCGTACGACGGCAGCTTCATGTGGCAAGGCTACGATCTCACCATCCCTACACAAATCGTTCCTTTCGAAGTCAACCCTCCCGTGAAGCTCGGCAAGCTGACCTTGAATCGCAACTTCGAGAACTTCTTCGCCGAGCCGGAGTCGATTTCCTTCTCGCCCGCAAATGTAGTAGATGGCGTCTCTTTCGTCCCAGACGCACTACTACAGTGGCGGTTGATGTCGTACGATGACACAGCAACACATCGCCACAACTCTCCGAACAGCTACCAGTTACCTGTCAACCGACCTATCGCACCCGTCAATAACAACTACCGCGATGGCTACGGCCAGAATCTCGTCTTTCAAGGTGATCAGACGTCTACACCAAACGATATTGGAGGAGTCATGGAACCTGGTCCCAACGCCACACTGCAATACAATTCTCCTGGAGACACGGTTGGACCAGGTTCCATCGGCAGATACACCCTATCTTACGACTGGTTCGGGCAAGCGAGAACCTTCTGGGGCACTCTGGACAAGTACGCCCAGCAAGCTACTGTTGATGCGTATCGATTCGAGCTTGGCAACGTTGGCGACATGAACGTCGTGCAGAACTACATCGATGACACAATCAACAACATCGATAACTGTCTGGCGAGAAGAGTAGCTTATGGTATCGGTGCTACGCTGCCCGCGATGGGCTCTGGGCCGACGACAAGTAAGTCTCTACCCGCTACAGTCCCGAAACCATTACTGACGTTTCTCCAGACCTCACCAATGCTACTTCTCCATACCCATCGCTATATCCCCTCAACCCAGGCCAAGAGACGAACAAGAGTAATGTCGGTCTCCAGGTTGCGATCATCGCCAATGACACTCTCCTGAGTCCTTCCGATGTTGCAACCATGATGTCCCTACTTTCAGCCCAAAAAGTGACGCTGACTGTCGTCGCTCCTCACGCAGGAATGCTGAAGTCTGGTGTTACTGCGGACTCGAGCTTCATCTTGACCAGCAGTGTCTTCTACGATGCGGTATTCATCGGATCTGCCAACAGCAATTATACTGGTGGTGGTTTAGATCCAAATTCGATGCAGTTTGTCGAGCAAGCATATATGCATCAGAAACCGATCGGGGCCCTGGGAAATTCTGGTTCGGCTTTCCTCAAGGGTCTGGGCATCAATGATGAGCCTGGAGTGTACAGTGGAGATGCTGGCATGGTCACTACAGATGTCCTCAATGCATTGAGTGGGCCAGTCAGATTCCCGCAGAGGTTTCCGACTGATGATGTACAGATTATTTGTGGGTGAGTAATGGTAGATTGATGAAGGATAAAATGAAGGCGGATGGGTGACCCATAGAGCACCATGAATTTTATTGATGTCCTATTATTTATTTCATCCCAAGCAGTGCCCTCGCTTCATTTGACAGAAGCTCCAGCCCGATTTCTCTGGATAGTCAAATCAAGTTCGTTGAGCACTGACTCCGAATCCTCGGCATGTAAAGCATCCAGCGTTTTGTCTGCACCATAGGCCATGTATAGCAATAAGAATTTAGCACCACGATATCTGTCTTGATCGGCCGCAGACATCTCGTTGATGCTCTCGAAAGTCTCGGCATCGCTGGCGCCGTTCAGAGACCATCTCACGATGCTTTCCACTGATCTGCCTTTGAATGTGGTCGCTTGTATCGACTCAACGATGTGCGTAAGCTGGAAGAAGCTTAAATTGGAAGTGTCGTCGCAGTCCTCTGCCTCATCGTTCGGCTGATTCGTTGTACTGGCCGAATTGTGAGCCTCTCGAAGCGATGGCATTTCGACTTGGACGTCTAGACCCCGAATCAAATTTATGCGCTGTCCGGATTTTCGCTTGAGCCATTGGCAAAGGTCATGGTTCATGTGGTCTTCATCGATGTTGGTTCTGAATCTGTTGATAGCGTAGTACATGAGTTCGGCTTCCGCTCGGATCATGCTGCTTGTTTGAAGTAGTCCAGGTTCGTTCCATATCTCCGCTCCGTCGGCCTCGTACAGTACATATTCGTATATGGCATTTCTTATCTCGCCTGGCAGGCGTCCAAAGAATGAGTTCTCCATTTAGGTCACAACCAAGATTTTGACCTGCGAATTCGTTGGCGCGTCGCATATGAAAGCAGGTTCAGCACCTACCTGCTGGAAGTATTGACTAGGTCTGTAGGTATGAGGTCTGAAGATAGGAAGTTCCAGGTAGCGGTGCTGGTATGGTTGCACAATAGTTGCTTGATCGTAAGGACTTTCTTTGTGCTCGCGGAAGCAGGTGCGGCCAGTATAAGCCACATTATTGCGCAGCTTGCTCACATAAAGCACTACTACCATACGTCCGAACACGTCTGCAGTCTGGTAGCCCAAACGTCATCCATTCATAAGAAGCTACAGCGCCGCAGCCGAGCAGTGCAGGTCCACAGCAGGATGGGGCCAAAAAGCAAACTCGAGATGCAGTGGCTCAATTGTAGCTTACCAGACTGGCCCCATTCGATTTCAGACATTTTGCTGCTCCTGGTAGCAGGGTCTCACTCCGGCGCAGAGCAAAACGCATGTTCGAATGGTGTTGTGATATTGTTCGCGAGATGTTGTTGGCAGAGCAATGGTCATGGTCTTCCCCTCACTCGGACTCTGGAACCGCGTCGGCAACACTTTCCGATGTGGCATACAAAAGAGCAGGTCACCGCGACATCATTGAATAGAAATGATTGTGCTGATAAATCCACGATCTCTGCCTAGATACCATAGGCCTGACTTATAAACAACACATCGTCCTTCAACAGGGAGATTGTAACCTAGAATCAAGATAAAAAATGGTCGAAGTGAAGCAGTACCAACTTCCGCCGACGAAGCTCGTGCCGAACTCTCCGCAACCACTGCTCCACTACCCGGGTTTGCTAAAGAAGGAGGCTGGGTATGACGCGGCGAAGATCTACGATCTAGTCGATAGCAATGGTTGGAAAACACATTGGATCTTCAGATATGGCCCAACACAGCAATCGCATTACCATACCGAAGCGCACGAGTGTATGACCGTCCTAACCGGCGAGGCCACGATTAGATTTGGTGTTGGCGACTTGTCTGAAGACCTTGAGGCCAGCACGCATGGCACGGCGAGAGAAGATGGTGGTATTGAGATTCACGCGAAAGCTGGCGATGTCTTCATATTGCCCGCCGGTACAGCACACAAGACACACGATACGACTCCGGCAGAGTTCGCGTTATTGACGCCTGGTGGAGCCACGCACATTGCTGGTGATGATCCGAGGCAAGTCTTGCGCGATATCAAGCTGTCAGGCTTCACAATGATGGGTTGCTATCCGAAAGGTAGCTCGTGGGATTTCGCAGTTGGAGCAAAAGATCAAGAAGAATTCAAAAAGAGCTGGAATGTTCCAAAGCCTGAGCGAGATCCAGTCTTGGGTGCGTCATCGGAAGGTCTTTGTGGAACTTGGAAGGAGAAGTCGAGGCAGTCCAAGCTGTGAGGATACCGTGTACAGACTTAAGCTCCTCGTCTGTTGATCAGCACGACAATGAGGAAAATAATGCAGGACAATATGTGTTCGAGTCTGTGGTGAGCATCCTGCCATTCTTATTCCCGTTAGGGCCGTGTTTCATCCTCCGTGAACTCGGACTTCGACCCAGAGCCTCAGGCATGGTTAGAAATTGACACAGCTGTAGCAACATGAAGTGGTAGGTATTAATAACAGCAGTCTGTGTGCAGGAGATGAAGAACTTCACAGTTCAGCCAGTCTAAGAGAAGACAAAAACAATCATGCCAGCAGGCATACCTTCCACAACCTCCCAATGGACGATTACAGCCAATGAAGGCTTCGAAGGCCTTCGATTCGAAGAAAGGGTTCCTCTTCTAGAGCTTCAAAGCACAGAATGCCTTATCAAGATCGAAGTTGCCTCTCTGAACTATCGCGACATTGCCATTCCGAGCGGCAAATATGTCAGAAAGTTCAAAGACCGCATCGTACCAGGCTCCGACGGCGCAGGAACTGTCATCTCAATCGGTAGCCAAGTGACCATGTTCAAAGTTGGCGATCGAGTTTGTTCACTTTTCAATCAAGCTCATCAGGACGGCTTCATCACTCAGGCTATCCTCGAAACGAGTCTCGGGAGTCATCGTGATGGCGTACTACGTCAATATGCTGCCTTTGACGAGACGACACTCGTACCAGCTCCAGCCAGCTTGAGTTTGAGGGAGGCTTCAGCACTTCCTTGCGCTGCAACGACAGCATGGAACGCGCTATTCGGTATCTCTGGCAGGGCGTTGATGAAGGGAGACTACGTGCTGGTGCAAGGTACTGGGGGAGTCAGCTTGTTCGCTGCACAGATTGCGCTTGCTGCTGGAGCCATAGTCATCGCGACCACATCCTCAGATGCAAAGGGGAAGGAATTGAAGAAGCTCGGTGTGCACCACGTCATCAATTACAAGACTGACGCATCCTGGGGCGAGACGGCAAAGAAGCTCACAGAGGATGGGCAAGGACTGCATCACATCATTGAAGTTGGTGGCGAGACGACAATGGCCCAATCTCTGAAAGCCATTCGATGCGAAGGCGTCATCAGTATCGTTGGTTTTCTGGGCGGCAGGCCGGAGAAACAGCTATGCAGCTTCGACGATCTGCTCAAGACTCGAGCCATTGCGCGGGGAATCAGCGTTGCTTCACGAGAACAGTTCATTGAGATGAACAAGTTCATGGATGAGCACAAAATCAAACCACACATCGACAAGCGCATCTTCAAATTCCACGAGTTGAAGGAGGCATATCAATACATGGATGACCAGAAGCACTGGGGAAAAATTGTGATCGATGTTGCGGGATCAAACTGACGGGGTACCAATCTTCAATCTCAAATCAAGAACTTTCACTCTATCTTCGTCTTTCCTAAATGCTTTCCATCCTCCTCCGTAAACAATCTCCAAACACTCCTGCTCTCCTGCCCAGCACAAAGCGGGTTCTCTACTGCCCTTGCGAAGATATCCCTCATGACATCTCCAAGGATGTGCTTGGCACCAACCTGATCCATCAATTGAACAGCCATATCAGTGACACCTTTTGCCAACTCGACTTTGAATCCGCCTTTGAAGTCTCTCGAAGCAGAAGAGTCGGGCTGTACGCCTTTCACGGGATTCATGTGTAAGGAGTTCCAGCAGCAACCGGAGCTGGCGTTGATCACATCTATCAGATATCAGCATGAGAGGGAAATGGTGGGATGAAGCAGGGATAGCATACCATTCAAAACCTTCGGGTCCAAGCCGTACTTTAACCCGGTATTCATTCCCTCACAAAGCGCAATGTAGCTGCAGTAAGCGATATAATTGTTGATCTGCTTAGTCGCCAATCCAGCACCAGCTTTGCCACAATGGAAGAGCTTCGTGCCCATCAATGACATGACTGGACTTGCTTGCTCGAAGAGGTCTTTTGGTCCGCCGACCATGAATGTAAGGGTACCATTCGCAGCAGGTGGGATTCCGCCTGAGACTGGAGCGTCGAGGAAAACACCTTGGTCAGAGTCTTCAACAGCTTTGAGGACTTCCAGGGATGTGCTGACTTCTATTGTTGAGGTTTCGAGGAAGAGTTTTGGAGTAGAGGATTTTGAGGCTGTTAGCAGACCAGCGCTGGGATCTGTGAAGACTTTGGAGACTGCCGGGCCATGCGGAAGCGAGGTTATGATTGTCTCCTGTCTCCAAGTCAGTATTGATTCCGAGTAGAAATGGGTGACAGAGGCAATGTACACATCTTTCAGAAACCTCTTTGGGTGTCTCAGCTGTTTCTACTTGACCATATTGCTTGGCCTCGGTGTAAAATTCCTCTCTTCGAGTCTGATCCAGCTCACAAACAACTAGTGTTGAAGATGATGGCATCTTCTTGCGGACATTCATGGCCATGCCATAGCCCATGTTTCCCAACCCAATGAAGCCATAAGTGCCGGTTGGCAACTGTGCTCCGCTTTCGTTCTCCATCGTTAATTGTGGTATGCTCTGATAATTCCCGTCCTTCTACCTGGCCTCGTATATGTATGCAGACCATGATTTCGCCCATATATTCAGAAATGCTGCACTTACAGATCAGAGCCGATATATCGGAGCTTCCCCACTTCTCCATCCGGCAGTTGTCAGCTCATTGTGTGGGACAAGAATGATGTGGGCTTCAACTTGCACGACATCATTGTACCTGTGTGACCTTGAGGATGGCTGGATGGCTGCATAGCTACTTCCGTCTTTAGTCCATGCCCGCTGTCCTCACTGGCAGTCCTGCCGTAGCCATATTGTATCCTTATTCTCGCACATAGCATCTCCCCTCGAAAGCATCCTAGGAGGAGGAAACGCGCAAGTGCGTGTGCTTCTCTATTTTGTTCCTGTTCAGCGGATGGCATTGCCTTCGCAAGGAGTAGTCGTAGTGCTTATTCCCATCGCTTTACTTGGTCGGTCCACCTTTGGCCGACAGATTGTGCGAATTTCATGCAAAGCTCTTTCCAGTGTTCTGGATGACCATTGAAAGCAGAAGGATAAAATCCTTCAGTCTCTTTCCAACAGGACCTCCCGGTGTTTCGCTCGCTGTGCGAGCGCAGCCTGGGATACGAGGCTTGTCCTTGGTGTGCTTGCGCTCGACTTTACGTTTCATTCGGAGAGGTTGGAGATCAACACAACATTGTATGAATATCGAAAGCCTGTACCGTCGATGTCGGCTCGATTTGCGATATAGCGATTCAGACTTGTCACGAACTGCGAAAGAGGAGTCGGGGTGCAAGAGGAAAGAAGCGGCTGTGTTGTGACTGCCAAGTCCTTGTGGCCTGTGCGTCTCCATGCCCACCACTACTTCAGCCTTACCTTAGTCCTCGTGTCATAAGATCAAGTGTATCCTAGACATCAAGTCGTGGGTTGTCAAGGTCGCCGAGAGCAAGTCACTCAATCAATTTACTTGCTCGAATTTGCGCAATAATGAAAAGGTTGAAACGACAAATGCCTCCCATTTGTACATCTATCAAACAGTAAATCTAATTACATGTGCTGCCAATAGCGCAAAAATTCTTGAGCCTCTAGCCCACTAGCCCTCGACCACTTCATCAGCATCAGACTGGTCCACGAGACCATCTACTACTTCGTGGAGAAGACCATCGGCCTCTGCCTCAGTATAGTCCTCCTCTTCAAGCAGCTCTCGCCGGAGCTCTCTAAGCGTTACGCGAGTGTCGATCTCGAACTGCGCTATCTTAGCTGCCATTTCTGGACTCATGGTGTACCGAGCCGAGCCCAGCCGGGAAGGAGGAGGTGAAGTGTCAGATGTTGGCACAGTAGCGACAGTAGGGACAAAAGCTGGAGCCGGCGTCGCTTCTGGAGTCAAAGCTCGGGTGTGTGGTCGCTGTGCGAGAGCGCGCGATGAGCTGTCAGGTGCATTGATGTTCTGCGTAGGGCCTGGCGTCGGTTCAGGAGTAGGCAGTTGACCATTGGACTTGGTCACTTCATGAGGGTTAGCATTGCACCGCCATGCATTTAGATTCAACTTACTTTGCTTCTTGGGAGTTGATGGGTGAGATGATCCGGCACGATACGATGGGTCATGACGTCTAGATTGATTGGGCTGGCGTCCGTCTCTTCGAATGGTCTCCGCCGCTATGAATGTTGCATAGACTTGTGTGGATCTTCGGCGGTCATTCGGGTAGAGCCAGTCTGTCATTTCTCGAACTCTGTGGGAAAGTGTCTCGCCACTCATGAAGTTCCATTCGGTACGGATGAAGGCGATTCTTGGTCTAAGAAAGGCAGTGTTCTTGCGAATTGGTCTTGTGTGAGGGTTAAAGAAGTAGAGTGGCACGCCATGCTCAGGCCAGTGATCCGGTGTGCGAACGGACATCTTGCGAGGGTGTCTCAGATCGAAAGTCCTGGGCAGATGAGTTGCTTGCGCGAATTGTGGAAGAAGAAGGATGACCAGCACCCGACAGTTGAAGGTAATATGCTAAATGATATTAGAGAATGAGATGAGAGGAAGATGAACCCGACCGTAGGCAACTGAGCATCATATAGGCATCGTAGGTCAGGCAGAAAATTGGCCAAAGAGATATGTAAGACAAGGCTGGAACATCCATGTAGCCATGCCAAGTCCAGCCTGACGGAGGAGAAACCGGGTATCGGGCAGAATTGGTAAGTCGAGGAAGAATGACACATCCAGCCCTTGGAAAGAGGCTCAATCATCCTCACTCGAAATAGCCCTGCTTTGTTCCTTTCGCGATTCTCAATGAGATGTCTCTGGATGCGACTGTGGCGTTGCATCTAGTCTTGCTTGAGCAGAAACTTCAGGGCTATCAGCAAGCAAGAGGTGAGAGTTGCCAAGACATCCCGCCGATTATCATTCAGGACTCACGAAGAAACACCAGGTCCTCTGCATGAATGGGCATGTCTGCTAGCGCAACGGGCTCAGTCTGAACAAAGCTTGTGAACCTGATGTCAAATTGGGGATACTCAACTCGCGCCGGTGTCTGAAAACTCACCGGAACAGTGCCATGTCCGCTGGCCGTATTGATAGTGAACTTGTAAAGCGAATGCGTTAACGTAAGCATGGTACGGAATGGGTCAATGGCCCTGCAACCGTCGCCTTCACGGTGTTGATCGAGTCGGTGTTGCCCCGTCGCGCTTTGCATGCTTTCGTTCAGTCTACCCTTTTCCGGAACGAGACAATAGCAGAGTGTTCTAGGACATACTTCTGCAGCCTTTCTGCTCGAGCAAGCAAACACACCTCGAAGCTGGCATATAAATCGCAAGGGTGAGACTCCTTGTACTCTTCTTGGCCAGAGTAAAGAGAGTAATATGCCGCGCATCTGGAAACGACTAGAACGAATGTTCTCGACGGGGTCACCAACACCAACGGATCTTCGAGATGACCAAGTCGACAGAGCACAACAGAGCCTAACCATGTACTACCGTTCTCAGGACCAAGCATCAAGCGATTGGAAGCTGAAGTCATTCGGCTCGAACCAGGTGGTATTCGTTGCAGACGTACAGCAAGTGCTTGATAGCTGTGATGACAGAGCTACGGCCGCATACGAGGTAGACGGCCACAGGAGAACGCCAGGGGAAGTCACAGCTCGCATTCGAGCTGCCATGAGCGATCGCAGGCGGGACAACCAGCTGTATGTTGTCGTCCATAGAATCAGGAGAATGGAGTAAAGGAGACCCTTCTGGGGACACCGTGGTGCTCAAAGTACCGCATAGTCTCGGCGGACACGTTGTCTGTGAGGCCGTATCGCAACAAATGTCACTATCGGAGCTACGCTTTGCGTCTCTTATCATCTGCTTGGCCGCCCACTTCGTGCTCTTGCTGTAGCTTCATCGCGCCGCTTTGTCTACCTCGTAGCTCTTGAGAGATGCATGTCGTGTCGTCAGGAATCCCTTCTCTTCACATGCACCTCCAGATTCCCGGTTGATGATTCATTGCCTCGGTCAGGGGACGATTGAGGAGGAAGTTCAGCCTCCTCATTTCTAGCACGTCGCAGAAGACTATGCCAGAATTCCAGAATCAATCGTCTTGAGAGGCAGTGGTAAGTCTCGTACCTTGCCGAGGAGGCTATTGAACGCGTGAGAGCGAATGCAGGAAAGACGACGCGAGCTGGGCAAGCAAGGTTTGTCGGTTCGCTCCGCTTTACTGTTGTTTCGAGAAGTTCTGGCCACACGTGATCGTCGGAGGATTCAATCACCCCCGCACACCGCCCGCCTAACAAATTTGTTAGGAGATCGTTGCTAAGCGGTATATGCGTTCTCTAACCGCTATTATAGTATATATCGTTTAAAATAAAGCTATATTTCTAGTAGTATAGACTAATTCGAGGTATTATTACTAGTATCTACGTTTTCTACCTCTTCTACTACCGCTATAATATATACTACCGCTACGATAAACTAGGTCTTGTACCTCTATAAGAATTGCGATATAAGCGTAAAGGATATTAGTAAGGCTACTAGAGTACTAGAGTATACTATATATCGCTAGTAGACTAATATTAAGATATTTAGATAGATATTAATACCTTAAGCGTATTAATAAGGTAGGCTACGCGCCTTTACCTAATTCGAGATAGATTAGTTACTAGAATACTTAATAGCGCGTCTAGACGCCTATCTCGATAAAATAAGGTATATCTTACTAGAGGCCTTTCTAATAATAAAGCCGCTAGGTCTTACAACTATATAGGACGTATTATTAGTAGAAGGTTAGAGTCGTAAGTTAGCTCGTAAAATTGCTAACGAACGAAGCGCTTTTAACCGTAGCGTATAGATAATAAAAGTAAGGAGGTTTCTAGTAAATAAGATAGTATATATTAACGAGACTACGTCTAATTAGAAGATAGACTATCGTAAATATAGATAGTTACCTATTAATATTAATTATATAGATATATAGTCTACTAAGCGTAAGAAGAGATAGTTAGTATTACTAGCTCTAATAATTAATAGATACCTATCTTATACTATATATATTTATAGCTCTATTAACTAAGATCTCTTTAACTAGTAGATCGAGACGAAGTTATTACTATTAATTAAAGGATAAGAGATAATATTAGTATTAGATAATACGAGTATCTACTATAGTAAGTCGCTTCGAGATCTTATCCTTTCTAGAGGCTATAGATTAGAGTATTTACTACTATATTCGCTAGACCTTAACCTAATAGAATAAACGTTTATAGCTCTTAAGAAGTAGATTAAAAGGTACTAGAAATAGTAAGAGGCTTATCCTTTATTTAATACCTTTCTAGTATATACTTTATACTAATAGGCTAGCTAAGAGGTATATAGAATATTTAAATATAGTAGCTATAACGTTAATAAGGAAGAAGTAGAAATAGGGTCGGAAAAGCTAGTATCTAAACTTACTAATCTATAAATCTAAGATTTCGGATTAGAGCTACTATTTAATAATATAACTACTTTATAATA